>JAIGNY010003681.1:20000-110000 GCA_020152595.1 Chiridota heheva | reverse complement strand
ACAGAAATTAAACTTTTAAAACGTGATGCCTCTGATAAGCAGTACGGAGCAGAGTAAATGCAAATGGATTTGTTGGTAAAGGGACTTCTTATTTATCTTCAAATAAAAAAATGTAAGGTCATTCGAAAGTGGAATCAACACAAAGCGTTAGCAAGATTGAGTGAAAACACGAATAGGCTTACGATCAGAAATGGGTATCTTTTGTGATAGAGAAAAAAAGGGTAAGCAGAAATGTAAATAAACTTCCATCATATCATGCTTTGCTAAGTAGAATGTCATGTTATTAAAGTTGGTCTTTACAAAACGGGAGAATAAAGTCTACTAGTAAAACGTGACGTCATATATTTATATATTTCATATGTTATGAAAAGCTTTTCATATAATAAATCGCATTTGCTTCCATATGACTCTTATTTTCTGCTGTATTTACATATGCACACATAATTAAAAACACTGAGAAGGCTGAATTCCCAATGTCTGCTGTTATAGCGAATGAAGGCAACATGTATTGAAGAGGGTCACCCAAATCAAGGTTTTCCCCATTGACTGCAACGTTAACAAATTATAAAAATCTCTTTATTTACAAAACTGCCTCTTCGATAGTTTTTCTTAATATATGATGTAATTTATTGAGTATTTCAGGCAATATTAAGTCATCGGGGAAAAAATTGTCGTCCTAACACAAAATGTTAGATTTTGGGCCGAATTTTTAAACTTAGGCTATGCAAATTGGCAAAATTGCCCAGGCATAGTGTTAAGTTACGACAACGTAAACATTCGAAACAAGCTCATCATGCTACAAATGATTTCATCCGCAAGGCTGATAAATTTGAACAGTTTTAAACAGTATGTAGACGCCGTACTCTTTAGACGCTCAACAAATATAAAATCCAAGTTTTTATTTCCCTCTAACACACGGAGCTACGGTAGGCTGGCCGTATTTTGCAGATTTGTGTGGCCTAAGGTTATAAAACCGCCCAACATTCCACTTTCGGTGTCGGGACGACATGGATTGTTATGATTACTTCATATTATCTAGAATACATAAAAAGTAACATAGCATAATAACAAAAGAAAAGAATCAAAGCGACAGTTTTTTTTAAATAAAGTGACTTTTAGAAATCGTTATTGTTATAGTCAATGAGGAAACCTTTGTGATTTGTGTCACTCTCGTCAATACAGATTGGCTTCACTCACTGACCGAGTTCAAAATTCTCCTTTGATTGTAATTCTATGCTTGTGCAAAGATATTGCATTATCTCAAGCCCATTATAGGCGGGTTGTGGTAGAAAGTAAATGAAATACAAAAGGCTGTGGTAGAGTGGGAGGATACAATGTTATATATTCCATTAAAACTTTACTTCATCTTGAACAGAATAAGATAACATTGTCTCCTGCTATTCCCTTCTTTATTATCTTCTTATAGAGGAGAGTGCCTACACATCACCAAACCTTTATTGCGGGTTGAAAAATTAAATAAACATTCCTTCTTGTTGTTTTTAATGTTACAATGAAAACAACATATTTAATCTGAAATCAAAATAGTTACGATAGGCAGCACCTATTGATTGATTTACAAGATACAGAATAGAAGCTCTAAAATAGACTGGTCTAATCCTTTTACTTACCTACCAGTCATGATATGTATATAGGGAGTTCTAAAATGGCAACCTTCAACGTGGCGCCTACAACTGGAAGACAGCCTTAGTTTCCGATATATGACCCCAATCTGTCAGTCGGGAAAGTCACCGGACTTATAGGACTCATTATCAAAATTTACCAAAGAAAGTTATTATGATGCTAGTTTAAATGTTCTATAACTCCAAAATTTGTATGAAGACGGAGCTGTTATATTTGTGGTACTCTTTATAATACCATGTGTGCCTAAACCTACTGTCATTTTAACCACGGTTTAAAAAACAAAAACATTTGCGTAAAAAAACACATTTTTAATTTCCATAAGCCTTTCTATGATTATGTATTCTATAAGCACAACACTTATAATAATATTGGTAAATTAAAATCAAGGGGGAAAAAATGGAATCACAATATTTTTAAAAATGATTAAACTCATATTTTAGAAATGACAAATACAATCAAAAGCGACAACATTAATGTTGTGGTAAATAATATAAATTACACCAAAAGTCAAATGTAAATCCAAGGCAAAACAATTAGGTCAAAATTAATTTCAAAAATCTATAGAATTCAGATTTACGAACCACGAGGGCAATAAAAACTGTCACCGCTTATCTAAGGACTATTGACATCTAAAAGCACCATGGGCCTATTTTGTTTAAAATTTGATCTTAGCTATTAAAACAGCAAAACTTTCGATCAAAATTGGTTAAAAATTTACCAATTTCAAAAAAATAAGTTGTATGCGCAATATTCTGTAATATCAACGAGGAAAGAATCTTTCGTCACCTTTTGTAAAATCAATGTCTTTTATTCCTCTGTTGATTTTGTTAGAATAGAGCATTGAACTTGGAGATTGTATTTATTTGGGGGGAGGGGGCTCTTTTCATAACCTGAATCATCATGTATTTATGATAGATAATCTAAAATCACAAGTAGCTGAATTTGAAGAACAGAATTTATAGAATTACATAAGGATTTTGGGATGTGTTCCTCTTACTATATAACACATTCCACACAAATAAACAATTCTTAAACTTTGTTCGGTCATAACTTGAAAATTAAATAAGCTTTTTACAAATTCTAAAGCCTATTCCACTCAGATTTTCATACTCTTTCAAATGTCTTAAAGCTGGTAATAATAATAAATTCCAAATTATTAGCATTTTAATCCCTTCACATACAATTGATTAATGTTTTAGTGGCAAGGAGCAATTAAAAAGGAGTCATATACAGATATGTAAAACTAATACATATTGACAAGTCGATCAGGCTATTACGATGCAGTTTCTGCCATTTGCATGGATTGTTTACCATACTGTATATCAAGCCAAACATTTTAGGTTTATGTCGCCGGTAGTAATAATAGTTGTTAGTGACTGTGAAGTTGAAGAAAATAAGTCAAAGTATAAAGTTTCAAATCGGAAAAACCTTCTATAAATAAAAATAAAAATCACTGAAAGCATTATTTTGAATGCACGAAGTCTTACTAAATTCCAGTAGAACCACAAGAAATGTTGTTCTATTATCAAATATAAATCTTTTAAGATGCGAATGAATGCTTTACTTATTAACATGGACAAATTATTCAAAACATAAAATATATACATTCACGAGTGAAAAAAAAACACGAAATGACGCAGAAATGACAAAAGTACATAAAGATAATGTCTAATCTTCGAATGGATAATACCAAACTTCGAACATGATACCACAGAGGTAATCATATCAGTTTAAAAAAGTAAAAGGCAATAAATGTATTATTCATCAAGTATAAAATTTTAATAATAATACCTGCAACATAGCCAAGTTATGTTCAACTTTATTTACGTTATTCTTTGATTAGTTGGCTGACGTGATGAATGAAAATAATGATGGTATTCAACTTTTGCCACATGATGATGTTGTATAAATTATATTGTACTCTGATGATGTACATTTTTCTGACAGTGTTCGAGGTTAAAGGCATATTTGTACTCTTAGGTCATTTGCGATTTAACTGAATGAATGTTAACGTTAGTAAAACTAAAGTTATGGTCTTTAGAAATGGTGGTAGACTAAACACAAGAAAGAGGTGGTATTTTAAAAATCGGAGACTTGAATGGGTTTCTTATTACAAGAATCTGGATTTACAATTGTCTTTTAGAAATGTATGAAGTAAAGCTGTTAATATTTAATTTATCCAAGGGGGAAAAACATTCACCATTTGTGAGTTCATATTTACGAAGTATCCAGGAAGCGCCTTTTCGATGTATTATAACGTTTTCAATGCAGTGGTTTTGCCTATTTTGTATTATGGTGTCGAAATCTGGGGTCATGAGATGTACAATAATCTTCAAAATGTTTACATTCATACTTTAAAAACTTCCTCAGTGTCAAAAGATGCGTACAAGGTTCTGCTGTATTGGGTTACTGTGTTAGACATAATATTTTTACTCACATTCTCTTAATAAAATGCATCTAATTTTGGCTTAAGTTTATTCGTCTCCCAAGTTTTAGGTACACCAGAAGTGTCATGACATTTTGTTTGATTTGCACAAATTTGGAAAACGTACTTTTTTTTTTCTTCTCACATTCTCTTAATAAGATGCATCTAATTTTGGCTTGAGTTTATTCGTCTCCCAAGTTTTAGGTACACCAGAAGTGTCATGACATTTTGTTTGATTTGCACAAATTTGGTAAACGTACGTGGGTAACAGAAATTAAGAATATGTTATTTAGTTATGGTTTTGGTTATATATGGCTATCACAAAAAGTTGTATATGAGTCTATTTTGTATATATTTTCACTCAGAGGGTTTTAGAAATAGACATCCAAAAGTAAGAAAGCAAAATTCGCATTAACAGTACGCTAGATATGTATGTCAATTTTAAATACACATTTACTAATGGAACCATATATCTTAACTATCTATATTTATAAAGAAAGATATTTAATTTCCCTTGTTCAGGACATAACTTACCGATTGTAACAGGTAGAAAGGAAAAAGTTCACAGAGGAAATTGTTTATGTTCCTTACGTTGTTATTGTGAAGTTGATGAGTTATTCCACTTTTTAGCGAAATGTAGTAGATATTCTGATTTCAGAAGTAAGTTTTTGCCAAACCTTGTTTTAACCCTTTGTATGAGAATTTTGTTTTACATATGCAACGTAAAAAAAGATGTTCATAGCATTGCTAATTTTCTATTTTATGCAACAACCCAACGACATGAGCTGTTTCAATAGGGTAACATTCTTATGAAGTCCTTATGTATATATTTCCATTCATATATTTTTGTTGTTAATAACTAAGAACCTGAATGTACGTATATTTTCTTGTGTTAATTACTGGTATGGGTCGGTGGCCTACATCTGATTGAATAAATTACTAAAATTACTCAATTTAAAAATGTGTAACAGATGGTTAAAATATGTTCAAAACGAAAAGTAAGAAAGAAATAGCACATTACAAACCAAGATTAAAAACGAAAGCCAAATGGACGATGCAAGTTTCTAACTGTAATAATAAACGGATTTAAAAATCAATCATAAGGATCATTCTGCACTTCACCCCTGAAAGCCGCCGTATCAGACTATCTTTCACCAGTCTGTGAGAAACCTTAATCAGAAGTAATACTGAATATTCATTAGTTTCATGGTTTCTAGATTAAAGAATTATCTAAGACTACATTGCAAAATTCGCAGGGCAATTAGAGGGTACCATCTTATTGACATCCACGTATAAAATGATAGGATTGGTAAAAGTTTAAGTATATAAATCTCTAGACCAGAAAAGATATTTCACTTACTGAATCTTGTAATTCAACCCCATGTTGTCGAAATTGAGATGCACATTTTTCCATCAATATTCAGTTCTCTTTATTTTCCACAATGATACCTACTAAGTGCGTCTACACATTAACAGTCTGTGCTTTCTTCATCACGGGTACTTAACGGTCTCTTAAAATCCTTCATTTTAGGGATTTGATAGATCCTTAAAATGAAGGTTTCTTTAAAGTGGATATTATCATCACCTATTTACCTTCTACCCAAAGAACAAAACGGTTGTGAATTGGCTGACAAGAGAGTGTTCCGTTTTGATTGACTTTTTTGCATTGCCTTTTGTATTTAGCAATTTACATCGTCCGTTTTTCCCTTTGATTTTCCTCATCTTTTTTAATTCGTCTTACGACTCTTTATTATTATTTTCATCACTTTGTATGGTAAAGACTTGAGATTTTATCCTTTAACACCAAGAAGGACGTTGACTTTTATTTGATGAACAAAATCGATAAAATAAACATGTTATACAGGCAATATTTTGATAAAGTTTGATCTGTTTTACTACCTCTACATTTTGATACCATGTCTCTTTTCGTTGTTATCAGGGAAAGAATGTGCTTAAACTTCAATTCAATCTTCCCTTAAAATATGACAGGGATTGAAATTGTGTATAATTACAGAAATTGCATTTGTGGGTGACAGCTCACTAAACAAAAATGAATTCGTGATCAAATTAAGTAAAATCCACTTAAAATACTGCATGATTTCGACACTTCTACGCCAGAACGACACACAATAAAGCATACTTGAAGATGTGAGAGTGATATACTGTATTTGATTGGTTGTATTACATTATAAGGAATTCACATTTAACTGTGTCTCATATCAATTGTAACACTTTTTACTCCTATCTTATTATAGTTAAAGTTCCAATTGAATGATTGCGATGATTGATTTTGTTAAGCATAAGTCTATAGATATTACTGCACATTTTATTTCGCGTATATCACCATTTTTTTTTAATGGTTTGCAAATTAACGACTTTTATCATGTTTTATATTTACGCAAGTGTGGTTCTCGTCAGTTTTCTGTTAAGAATATTTTGTTACGTTTGTTACTGCTTAAAATCTTGTAAACTACATTAAGATTTATCAACAAATCATAAAAAATATTAGAACTCTTGAAATGCTACAATTTTCGACCCTAATTCCTTGTTAGAAAGAACCTAATTTTGTCACATATATAGTTTTAGCATATTGGGCATACCTCAAGTCAAGATCATACCTGAAAATATTTTTTCATTATTTTCAATGACAGAAATATGACACAGCATTAGCACATTTGTTTGCATTGAATAAAAGCTTCAACTTTTATTAACCAGATTTTCATAAATATTCAAATTGTGTTTAAAATGGAAATATTACAGTACTCGGAAACAAAGGTCCTTTTAAATATCTCATGAATTCATTTTATATTTCTTTAGCTGTCCAAGACATATCCTTTAAGTTTCCAATCGTAGACGAGGCTAAAATAACCTCTGTGGTTTACAGTGACCATGTTTAAACTATACGATATTCTACAGGATGTTAAATATTATATAGAACGTACAGAATGTACAACATTCTACACGATGTACGATCTTTGAAAGAATCTACAATATTCTACATGATGACGATATTCTACAGGATTTACTATATTTTTGCACGATGTATGATCTTCTATTGCATGTGCACAATATTCTGCAGGATTACGATATTGTACAGTATGTGCGGTATTCTGCAGGAAGTGCAGTATTCTGCAGAATGTACAATATTCTATAGGATGTACTATATTTTGCACGGAATACGATCTTCCACAGGTTGTACAATATTCGGCAGGATGTTCGATATTCTACAGTGTGTATGATATTCTGCAGGATGTACAATGTACGATATTTTATAAATTGTGCGATATTTTACAAGATGTACGATATGTTACAGGGCGTACGATTTTCTATAAGCTGTACGATATTCTACGAGATGCACGATATGTTACAAGATGTGCTCTTCGGTGAGGTCATTTTAAACGTAGCAACATGGCACGAAAATGGTTCCTCTCTGGAAAAATATGTTATCGAGTGCGGAAAATTCTAAGCTTGTAAATTCCAAGAGGCAAAATCAAAGTATAGAAATTATGAATTTATTTGCACAATGGAAGAATGATTGACTATCCCCCGAATGGTCAATACTCTACGGGTGTCTCGAATATATTTTTTTATAGTGAGTTATTTTCATGAAGTACCCCGTGAAAAATACTTCGCTAAGGGCATTTGTTTCCACCCATGTCTGACATTCAACCCTTGATATTTCATTTCTTAATAATTTTCCCATTTTGTACCTCTTGCATTTAAGATCAACAAGCGTCAATCTAAATCAGCCAAAAATGAGTCTCCGACATTTATCTAAAAGTACCAGTGCTGCTAGGTATGGCAGATTAAAGGACATACAGTGTTCCATATTCTGCACGGCCTACTTTGCGCAAAACATATCACATTTTACTCACGGCCCCTCTAAACAACACACATTAATATTTTGCTCATTACTCCATGGGCGCTGAGTAGAAGAATATGTTTTTAACATTTCGAAGTTTTCTTGTCTTAAAAGTCTTAAAATATACATCCAGTGAGAATGACACAGCGCTGGAGGATATCATGTCGTGCAAATCAATAACAAAGATAATAATCAATGAAAACTACAAATTGTTTTATTTCTATGAACGCATTACATATTATGTGATGAGTAGCACTTTGACTATATTGTCGCCTAGTCAGCACTTACGAGAACACCCTGTAGTTTTCATGCTCTTTCAATGTTGACTTTTAATCCATGTTATCTAAAATATTTGCATCAAGGGTTAGACAAGCAGAAAGTTTAAAAGCTAGCTTATAGAAAGTGGCGATGTAAAATTCATACACAAATGGACGAAATGGGCTAATAAGCGCCAGTGTTTGTCGTAGTTGAGTTTAAATAAAGTTTCCAAAAGAAACTACCTAAGACCGACAGTTCAAAAAAATTAGCTTGAGTTCAAGGCCTGAATAGAATAGGAAATGGGTATGAGCTGATAAGAGCACAAAGCGCTCTACGTATTTGCCTTTACTTTTTAAGGGGGAAATAAATATAAAAAACACCTGGCAGCCTGGTTATACTTAAAGAGTAAATAACGTGATATTTAAATCAAATAAAATACAGCTCCCTGCGCAGCTGAACAGGTATATTGTCATGTGCTTTGGAAACGTTGATCATATTGCTATTAACTATGGATCAGTACTTTTGTTTTATAAACAAAACTAACAATTATAATTCTCTATTTCGAGACTCTTTTTATTATGTTTTTCTAACCTTCAAACTTTTTCAACCCATAGAAATAGCCCACCCATCACAATCGATTGAAAATTCGACAGTTAAAAGCTTTTAGGCCTTATCATGTTAAGTGTGCATAATGCAAATTCGTGATACACGTGCTACCACGTATACTGCTGTGTGTGTCATTTTATTTGTCTGCGACAGTTAATTGAAAGTAATCAGTGACGTTTTACTGACAAATCACGCTCATGATAAAAACCATGATTGAATATGCCTCTATCATTACTTTAATTGTCTATGGAAAATCGTTTTTCTTGCCAGTCCAGCTGTTTATATGGATTCTAGAAGAAAAACAAAAATAAGATCTGCAACAAGTTTCTCCTCCTGTTGAGAGTCATTAAGAATAATTAACCATTTTCAAGCAGCAAGTATAACGTAACATCAATTCAAAATCCACAACAAAATGTTGTGCCTCTGTAGTATTTGTTATATTAGCCGAGCAAATCAATGTAAAGCAAAAAGTAATAATTAAAGATATCAAGCTTATTTCCCCTTTTTTGTATATTTGTGATGTAGGAGTAACCAGTGCTATTCTGGGTAGTGTAATATCAGTGCCCTTCTGGGTATTGTAATATTAGTGCTCTTCTGGGTATTGTAATATTAGTGATTTTCTGAGTAATGTGATATCAGTGCTCTTCTAAGTATTGTGATTTCCGCACGAAAGTTCAGAAAGCATGCAATAGTTGTTTTCATTTCTAGAAATGGGCAATCTCGATATGAAGCTACGTGGAGGCAAACGAGGGCATATTATCATGCACTCATTGTTTTAATTTCTTGTCCAGTAATTCGCGATTCCGGCACAGTGTGTATATAACATCAGTGTACAAAATGACAGACAATTTCAATGTTTGGCAGGAGTTGTAAGTAATAACTGTTCAACTTAAATGTTGGGCTTACCTCAGCCATCTTATTTGTCAATTATATAATCGATTATGTAGGTCATATATTTGACAAATTGTAATTTGCTTGTTTACAATATTGAGATAAACACATTATTTTTACCTTGCACAGGTTGGAGAAATGCTAATGTCACTCCTATTTCTAAAACGGGTGACCATAGTTTGCCTTGTAACTATAGACCAGTGAGTCTTACTAGTGTTGTGTGCAAGGTCATGGAGTCCATTGTTAAGGATGTAGTACTAAATCATTTATTAATGAATGGTTTGTTGAATTTGTCCCAGCATGTGTTCTAACCTAAGAGGTCTTGTGTCTCTAATTTCTTGGAGTTTCTTGATGATGTTACTGAACCAGTTAATTCTGGTTATAATAATAATAATAATGATAATAGGAACATTTATATAACGCTTAATCCACACTGTGGAGGATGCTCAAAGCGCTTATACAATAAAAATGATAAGTTAATGTAAAGAAACGATTAAATTAAATTATAATGAAAATCAATAATACTTCTTAAACAAATATGTTTTGAGCTGAGATTTAAACGTATTCAAATATGTAATGTCTTTCTCGGATTTCAGAATATCATACCATTTTCTGGCAGCTGCCACTGTGAAAGACCTGTAACCAAAAGATTTTAGTCTCCACTTTGGTATATCCAGCAATTGCTTGTCACTAGACCTGAGACACCTTTTTGGCTGATAGATGGACAGAAGCTCACAGAGGTATTCTGGTGCTAATCTGTCTTTACACTGGTAGGCTAAACACAATATTTTATACCCGATTCTAGCTTCAACTGGTAGCCAGTGCAAAAGCTTTAACGCGGTTGTAATACTGTCACGTTTTGATGTTTTAGTGACAATTCGTGCAGTTGGTTTTGTATCCTCTGCAATCGTTTGGTGTTCTCATGTGACGCACCTACAAGCAGACTGTTGCAATAATCAAGACGTGACAGAGCAATTTGGCTTTTGATTACTGCATGAATGGTTAAAATATTGGTTGTGTTGATCAAAAAAGGGATCTAAGTGTTGTCATTACTAGCATTCTGAAGCCTTCTAGACAGTGTGTTTTAGCAGCTGCAAGGGAAAATAGGACGTTTGGTTTGATTAGAAGAATTGTTTGTTATCTTGGTACAGAGGTTGTTCTTAATTTGTATAAGCAGTTAGTCAGGCCTCACCTTGAGTATGCTATTCAGGCCTGAAGTCCCTTTTATGTGAAGGATAAGTTCATTTTGGAACAGGTTCAGCAAAGAGCCAATAAACTTATTTCCGAAGTAAAGAATCTCTCTTATGAATTTAGGTTTCAATTCTTGGTTTGACCACACTTGAGTTGAGAAGATTTCGTGGTGATATGATTCAGGTTCTTAAGCTCCTATCTGGTAGTGATATTTTGATTTCCTATTATTCCTTGCATCTTTCAGCTAATCCTGATGTGACACGTGGTAACATTTTGAAGTTGACCAAAGAGTTGTCACGTATAGGTATTCGGCGTTTTAGCTTTTCGCAAAGAGTTGTTAATGAGTGGAATGGTTTGCCTGAGTAGGTAGTTAGCTCCAACTCTGTTCACAATTTAAAAGTCAACATTGATAAGTTCTTTACTAACTCTGGGCGTCTTCGATTTTTTTGTAGTGGTGGTGGTGTTAGTTTGGACTTTTTATGGAGTGACTAACCCTTCTTAGCCCATAATCTTGTTATGTTATGTGTGTTATGTTATGTTAGCTTGATGGCTGGAACGATTAGTATTAGTGACGTCACTTCCAAAACAGATAATAATCAAATTTTTGGTACTAGTCTAAATATTTTCACCAATGAAAAATTTGCGTCGTATTGTAAATCTATATCTGCACATCAACTCTTTCCACGAAATTGAATTTGCAATAACTGAATAAACTCACAACGTCGGGAATCCTAAAGGTGAGACTTTCTTCCAGAAAAGGGGGAAATTCATTTTTGTAATAATATAAACGACTTTTAATATGCATATCTCCAATTGAGTGGTCAAGGAAAAGACAAAATGACCACAAAAAGTACAAAACACACAGACATATATAAATTAAGAAATATAACAAATTTAAACAACACCAAATGCCACAATCATCAGGAACGTTTTAACTGTTTAATGGAATTTTCAATTACAGTATTGTTTCTTGGAAATCGGAGATCAATTGGGCAGTTAATTCCAAAGGTGTGGAGCTATAACATTACCCATTTATAAGCTTTAGCTTCTTTAAGAAAGTACAAATTGCTAGAACGGAGTTTACGAGTTGAATTATACTCCAGTAACAGAAGAAGGAACACATTTATTTAGAGATTTATACACAAGAAACAAGAGCACGTTAAAGGTAATCACATGAGTTAGAGGTAGCTCTGTAGTTTTTAAAAAAATGGTGGTTTTATCAGATCCTTTTGATAGAGTTAAAGTACGATTAGTTGTGTTGTGTTGTTGTTGATGTGGATGAATACTTCTTGAGTAGTCCACACAAAAGGAAATTTCCCTTATGGAGACAAACGGTGTCATATGCTTTTATCAACTGTGATGTAGCGCTACAATTCAAGTACTGCTACAAGTATACTTGTATAATGTGGCAATGTTTCCAAGAACAAATGAAGAGCAGGTGACAATCGTAGAAGGATGGTTTAGAGGACAATAACAAATCAAATATGACACCTAGCTTGTGAACTAGAGATGTTTCAGAATTTCAATTTTGTTAAAGAATGTATTATTTTGAATAATTCGATAGATTTGACAATGAGCATGAATTTGTTTTTGTCATTATCCATTTGATAATTTGTTCACTCATTCATAAATGCATCTTTCCGGCTAAATGCATGAGACATACGTTGGGTAGTACCGGCATACACTTCATAACTTCAGTATCTCGAATTATGTCACGAATTGATAGTGCGGAGATAGCAGACAAAAAATGTGGCATATGCACTGATCCTTAAGGAGCCGAGCAACAAAGTATAACTAAGACAGAGGAGACATAATCAATACGGATACGAGTGGTATATTTGGAAGATCCAACATGAGCAACTCAGAGCACAATCATTAATTCTCAACTAGTATTGCAAACTCGATAAGAGTATCCTAAGGTCGACGGTGTGAGAGCTACGGATACATGTTTCAGAGGCATTTTTTTAAAGCCCTTTTACTTTTCTCTAATCTATAATATAAAAATAATAACTGAAGGTGTTTGGTTTCTATCTCAGAGGAGGAAGAGATCTTGTATTTGTTTTACAACCTTTTATTAATCTTCTTATCTTTCTGTTTTGCTTTGTCAAAATTGCATGTAAAATGTTTTCTGTTTACTCAAAAAACAACTTTTTCTTCTAAAAATCTTAAGCTAGCAAGGAATGGTTGCCCTGCAATTAAAGCAATTCTCCCGTCAGTGGGACTTCGTTCTTATTCATTTCAAATTGATCCGAACGTTCTCTTTTGGTAGTGATGATTGTGAAATAAAACATTGATTACAACTCTTTTCGTTGTTTCTGTACATGTGGCATTTCAACTATTGCATGTAGCACACTCAGAACAAATGAAAACTTTCATCTATTTAAGTTGGATAACAAAAGGAAAATTCTCCCAGAAGTTGATTGTTCAAAGCTATTTTTGGAGTAATCACCTTCGGCTAAATTCGGTTTAAAAAGGTCTATTCTATAGAGTGGAACATTTTTTGTGAAGTAAATATGTAGCAAATCTACTAAAAAATATCTCTTCCCAAGAAGCTGTTTTTGCAACACATAGAGTAGTGGTTTCATGTAATTGAGCGAGCAAAATCACACGATACGCAACTCCAAAGCCTACAATATACTGTTTGTAAAAAAGAAAAAAAATCTGCTGTTACTACAATGTTATTAATTGTTTCACATGAAGTTTCAAACAAACAATTTGTAAGTTTTATCAAAAAAAACTAAGAAACTTTTTTTTGGAATCACTTCGTTTGACCAAAATTGTTATTATTGTTCTGTTATAGTTCAGTCGGGCTCATCCGTATCATTTAGCGATGAATTTGATTATGAGTAAACTTTAACTTTTTTGCTCTTCTATATTTTTGTTCTCCCTTTTTCAATCAGTTGCAAAAAACATACATAGATATAAAGAAAACCAAGTCATACACATTATTTTGTTGTGACCAATGCATCGATGATATAAAAAAGATAATTAATTTAAATAAGGAACCACGTTTGCATATTCTAAGAATTCTAACAGATCAAATCAAGCCAAGGTAACCAGTACTTTTCCCATTTATTAGACATGTTTCCTTTAAGTTAACTTGTCGCAATAAATAATAATCTTTGAATATTTGTACATTCCAACAACTAAAGGTATTTTACCCTTTTAATTTGTCTGAAAAATGTAATACTTATTTATTTAGCAACGTATCTCCATCAATACCAAGAATAATTGATTCTGTACACAACTACTTTTCTTAAGAATATTGTCTAAATGAATTTAGAATGGGCCAACCAGTGAACAATTAGAAAATAAATGTTGCAATGACTCAACATGAGACTTACAAAAGGAATAAGTATTATTAGAGACAAAGCCATCTTGTATAATAATACATTCGCTGAAGAATGCGGTGAAGTAACTTATACTGAAACCACCTGAGTTTAATATCATTAGTGCATCTGCAAAGTAAAGAACAGTAAAAACACCACTTGACAAATATTTGATAATATTGAAGCCCATTTCTTTCATATGCTACACTAAAACAAAAACTGAAGCTTTTAAAACTGTTGTAAACTGATTTGCAATTTAAATTTCGTCCCATTGTTAAAACAACATCAAACTTATTCATAGGAATCTGAAGCGCATAATTTCATAACATATTTCCCCAGGCACATATAATGGAATGACTAATGCCGTAACAATCCAAAAAAACACTCTTTACCTTGTAAGTATTACAGACATCTTCATAGGTAAGAAAATTACCATTGACATCAAGTAAATCATTAATAACATGAACACCATTTTTCATAGTTCAGTGGGTTATCCGTATAATGTAGCGATGAAATCGAATATAAGTGACTTAATTTTGACTACGATACATAAGAGTGGTATGGGTCATATCATGATCGCAAACAATAGAATTATCATCTTTCACCACTTTTTTTCGTTTGGTCTAAAACTTTCTTTTGAGGAGACAATCTTTACTGATGTAAATATGCTCTTGATAAAGTAGTTTTTTGTTGATCATTGTAAATTGCGATATTATGTTTTAAAGGTGATTCAAGTTCACGTGAGTTCATTTAAACAACGCACTCAACAAAATTAAATCAGTATTTATGTATATTTGTATCTACGCATCTAACGGGAGGGAAATTGCGAGTAAAATTCAGCTTGAATAAGTGTAGAAGATTGTAACTCCTGAAGGTGCTTTCTAAAATTAGTAAGTTTAAATTAAAATACCTATCTTTCCAAAATTATATTTTCTCATATAGTTTAGATTGTTGATTTGTACTGGATTATGTTTATTTCAAAAAAGCTATCATTGATTTGGACATTATTATAACAAATAATAGTATATACCATAAAAAATGCTTATTGAAGTTTTAACGATGGCATTAACTTGTTAACTAACTTGAATTTCGGAACAATATTTTCTTGGAATTTCATTCTAATAAAATTAAAAGTTCAACTTCAATGTTTTTAAAAATAATTGAGATTGACTTAAATGTAATGGTTAATTTACTTAAGAGCTAACCATTGTGATTTATATATGGCGCCTAACATTTCCTCCCAGCACGATAATGAATTGGATTACCAGTTCTTATGTATAGTCAAAATTATAACACTTTATTTACCAAATAATACAACATTTTATTATTATTTTTGATTCAACTGATCTCTTCATAAAGTTTGTAGTCTCTAAAATCTTGGTTTGAATATAAACGAAGACCATTTTGGACCAATCAAAAAAAGCAAATTTGTATCTCGATCAGTCAAAAAGGTTGAATTTGAAACATGTTTAGCTCTACGTTAGATAACATGCATAGCCAAGATTCTACAAATAGTTTAGAATTCTAAGTGCTATAGACCCGGTTGTCAGCCAGCGTGTTGAGAACGCCAGCAATCGAACTGGCTGCGAAATGTGTAGCAGATAAGAAATTCTGTTTATGATTCATTATGCAGCAAGATCTGAAAGTACAGCCAAGCTGAGGCACAAGTCATGTTGGCTGCGAGGGTGTAGACAAGTCTGACGAACACAAATTGCAACAAACAAGTGACTTTTATGTTGAAATATCTAATATTCCATCAAAGTTCACGAACCTCTTGCAATCAACCCACCCACACTAAAACGTAACCTTTATCCACGTACATGATTGTAGTATAATGATAATTCATAGGCCTAGAAGGCGGGGGTAATATATGATTTTCAGAAAATAGGAAAACAATCAAGCTTATTTACCACTAGGTGTCAATTCTTTATTTAACTCACTACTTTTCATAGGAAAAATTGCACGAAATTTCGGTTAAAAGGTTTCACTAAATGTATCCTTGTCTTCCGGCAGTCAGGAAATTTATTATCTTTCTCAGTTTTCAGGTAGAGCAAATTTCACTGGAACAGTTTAAAGTCCTCCAGCAAATGTATCAAACTAGTTTACCTATTATTTCAAGATTTGTTTCCCCTCGGGTCATAATGTCTAGTCTTGGGTAAATAAATCAATAAAGCAAATAGCAATCATTTAATGAAATCTATTTTCTTCTCAATTTCGTCGAATATTTTATTTATTTAGTCAACTTGCCAAGTTTCAAGCATGAAGGCAAACGTTTTTATCATTCATAGGAATGAATATAAATGAAAGAGGTATCCACGGGTATAAAAACATTAACAGAATTATATTAATGAATTAGTTCTGTGGTCACACATGCCAATTGTGTACGGTAGAGGGCAAACATATAATATAAACAAACTAATTCAATATTTTGGTTCGTTTTGTAGGTAATGATTTTTTGAAAATGTAACGAAGGGGTATGAAAGTTATCAGAGCAGAAAATCTACTTTAGTTAGAGTTAGGTCACACCCTCACTTCCATAACTCTTATTATCTATCTCTTTTGAAGCTTTTTACTAATTGACAATATTTATCTGAAGAATAGTCCGGGAGAGGAAGGCAAAAAGGCTTAATTCGAAAAAATGGCAGAGAAGCGGATTTTTTAATTTGGGAAGCGAAATGTTTTGCAGTATAACATATCTAAAATCCGCATAATCTGTTCGGGGAAATTATTTGTTGGGCGTTTGAATCTTTAAAATTCATGTGTACTTTTTCATACACAAATTTCAAGGTCACTCAAAGTTCCAATGCCTTGTAGAAGCTGCAACTATAGAACAGAACTTAATTTATGAGTATAATAAAGTGGTTATTACATTACGGTCACTTACTCTTACATAATTGGTGACCTCCTCTTCCCACTTTTTCAGTAAACAAAGGAAACAAGAGAATGACCAATTTCTTATAATAAGAAATATTATGTTGCTGGAACATAGCACATGGATTTGGATGAAGATGGAAGATGTATCACTGCAATAGTAACATAAGTCTTGGGGCAGTTTTCAACATTTGTCAACAAAAATGAACATCCCTTTCATTATACCGGTAATTCAAGCATATTTGCATTTTTTCTACAACAAAGAATGCTTTGAAAATCTTTTGAAGGAAATTCCCACCCATTGGTCCTATAAAGAACCACCCATGAATAAATCCTCTTGCCTGTCACAATATGGGGTATCAAATAATCAAACTTATGGTGCAATAAAAGTCTAATGGTATGCAAACCCCAAGGATCTAAGCACAATTCAGCTTTTGTTCACCCGAGCAATAACAGTGTGAAATGGCCCAAACGCCTAATGACCAGGCCTCAAAAACACTGTGCCACTGTTTTGAATGCCACACACTGGGAATGGAATGTACACCAGACCCCAGCCATCACCGATTTCATTCAAACTTACAATGTGCGCTAAGGTCCAGTAACATGTAGTTAATAGAGGTGATACATTATCGCCATTACATTATTCTTAGGCCTGATAATTATAGGACGTATGAATATGGATGGGAAACTTAGTTATTTTAATCATCCTAATGTAACAATTACTTCAATTACACTACAAAATAAAGCTTGGTCTATCTTTTAAGTACAGTATATTTTCATCATAATATTTCCCTTAATTATCATTACTTATATCACTTATAAGTTAAAACCATCGTAGGTTCCGTTCCCCACTCCTCTCCCCATACCCTTGGAAGATTAATTATTGAAACAAATCCCAAGGCTTCTGTGGCATCTATCTTCACTCTTTATGCAGACTCAAATGTTCCAGCAAAATAGAATTTATTCTTCGGAAAATATACCGTAAATCTCTGAGACCCCTTTCTAGCTGGGGAGGGGAAGGGGCGCGGACTGCACATTTTATAAGATTCTATGGTCTGATATAATATATTAACTTAATTATATATATGTTCATTAAGTTCTAGCGACAAGTGGGGTTTCTTATTCTTTCAGTAGACATTTTAACTCTTAAATATGAATGACTTTGAAATCAGTCTATGTAAAAGTGCACACAAATTTCAAAAGCCCCTTAAAAATTTTGCGGATTTCAGATAATGATTCTACAAAAATTCCGCTCCCAGTGATACAAAAATTGTCATTTCCCCCCTGTTAAATCCCTTTACTCCCGGACTACAATCCGCGTCAAATTACTTGACACTTTCTCCCTCCCTCCTGTTTCAATGTTGTTCGTTTCTCGGCATGCCAAAAAAAGGATACACAAAGGAGAGCTGAAATTTAATTTCAACATTGAAAAGGGGTAGAAGGGGAATAAAAAAGGTGTTAAGTACTTTTGTTGCGGATTGTAGAATGGTAAATCAGATTCACATGGTGTTAGCAGTTTCCTGAAATATAAAATATTTGTAAGCCACAAAATTTCAGGGAAATGTATATGAATGTATATTACACAATAACTTCTTTTAATATTAGCCATCAATTTGCATATTTTCTTCAAGTTTTGTGATTTATTACAGAGCGACCTTGGTATTTCCTTTGTAAATCACTGTTTTTCAAATGTTTATTATAATTATTTAAAGTGGTGTGGTATATTCTGATGATGAAGAAATTCTAGCAGGAATAGACTTTCCCATCATGTCCATTAACTTATATTTAGGAAACAAAGTTAAAGAGTACATACAAGTTTTAAGCTGTTCGCCCAGCCATACATCACAAATTTCCATAAATCAAAAGATGATCAAACTTGCATTAGCCGTAACTCAATGAAAAAAATCAAAAATACAAAAATCATCTGCTCAGGTTTTAATACTCGTGCATTCAATATAGATATTCCTACATAACCATAGACCTTTAATACTGTCTCTATACAATCCTTAATTTTAATATGATATTACTGATTCTGCAAACATTAAGGTTTCTCTACGGCTGCACATAGCCAGATAGGGTAATAACAAGGAATGATTTTACGTCATGAACATGAATTACTCTTTCCTTAGAAGTAAAGTATATTCTGAAAGTAATTGGGTCTCTCGGACTGATAACAAGCATCTACTTGAGATTATATTTTCATACGCAATGTACACTTACTGATTAGGAAAGAGATTTACATAAAAATCATTAGCTGTCTAACCTTCAATGCATCATATATTTTGCAACAAAACTTTTAATTTTTTTAGAACTGAAGTATATAAGGTTTTTTTCAGCTTAAAAACTGTACTTAAAATACACAGCTTTTACAGGCTAAAAGGATAGGGATTTGACATTCATGCAATGTATTCGGAAGTGAGGAAAAGTTTGTTATTAATTCTTCCATTAATGAATCACTTATGTATGCTGTTATGTAGTATAAGTTATGAAGATTTTATCACTAAACCTAAGGTGAAATATGAAGCAGATAGAAAAGTATTTCGGAATTTTCTTGAGATTATTACAACCTGAACCAAAACTTGCTTCAGAGGGACTGAAAAACAAATAAGTTTTCCTTATCAAAAACTTCTTTCAGCGAAACTTCAAAACAACTACGCAACGGGTAATAAACTGTTAATCACGTACAAACATGAAATCACTTACAGGCATGCATAATGTAAATGTTTTCTCTCCTGATACATGTATTCGCTGACATATTTATAGATTGGAAGATGAAATGAAGACGTCATCATATGCTTACAAAAAGAGTTCATTGTTTCTTAAGTACTTCTACGACATCAACATAGAGAAGAATGCAGTGTCATCAATCAAGAACAGGCCAGATCCTTACCTGGAGAAATATTAAAGATCTGAGAATAATGATTGTTCTTTTTTAAGTAAATACATCAAACTTTTATAGCCTTCATGTAAGATATGCAATTTCTCTTCATCGGCATGCTTTGGAATTCTAATGCTACAAAAGATGTGGTCAATAACTTCTCTTTCTGCCACTTTTCGAGAATTCTCTCATGATTTATAGAAAAGTTCTAAGACAAGGAGATTTTTTTTACTTAAATTACAAGAAATGCCATTAAGCGAGGATCCTCGCCGGTAATGAACTCAAAATTTAAGTTTACTCCTTGTTCTTGGAAACTTCAAAAGAATAGAAAGGCCTTATGAAGTTTTGGTTCTTTATTCCCAAGTTGAGAAGATGGCCATGAAAATAATCATTAATTGTTAACAATTTTAACCACTTAACCTTGGTAGATATCTTTTCCTTTCTAAATCAATTGAAACCACGCATGATTGTATTCCTATCTATAAGCATGCATCAGACTGTTAATTCTACAATACAGATCAGAGAAAATGGATTTGATCTTACATAAATGTTATGAAACGTACACCATTCAAATCTGATTTATATAGGGAAGATCCTCGGAACTAAATATTTTGGCATTTCTTGAATCTCATATGAAAATTTCCCCTAAATTCTTCGAAAGATTGAACGTATATGGACAGGTAGCAACAACATGAGCAAAATGATTCAAAATATAGCAAAACTATGCAAAGTCCCATCAAAATCGGTTACTAATTGACCATTTTACATAATATTAAAGCTTAGATAATTAGCATATATTCCGCAATATTTTGTGACCTCTGAATGTGACTACTAGCGACTAGAAAATTGCTCATGTTAACTTATTGTTTTTCTGTTCTCTCACCAAATATTTTAAATGGGAGAAGTTGGCTACACTTTGAACAGGAATCTGGATATCATTATAACCCTGACCGAGATCTAACAGTAGAACATAATTTGATAATCGTTGATAAGCTTGATTAATTTAAGAACCTTTGATGTTACATAATTTTCGTTGTATTCCTGTTCATACGTCACATTTGCACATGTTAAAAACTTTGATTTGTTTTAATTTAACAATTATAAGTGCATTTTGACTATTCAAAGACCGTTATGCTTCGAGTTTACTTTCATTTGGGTAAAACATATCTACATGTTTATATACCTTTAAAGCACGAAAAGGTCCTGTAGACTTGTGGTGTTTCTTTTATAATGTTTGTTAGTCCTGATTTGACAAGCTGACAAGATAGAGCCATTTTAGTCACTTTATTTCGGTAAATATCGATTCCTTCTTAAATTAAATGCTACAAATTTGGGAAATAAGCTGGTTCAGACCATACGTGATGGTAAAAGCCGGCAGCTGATGCACAGTTTACTGGTAAAAGATATGCAATTTCTCATTATGGTCATGCGCTGGAATACCAATATAATATAGATGTTGTCAAGACCTTCTCTGGGGTGCCAGTTTCCAAT
Source organism: Chiridota heheva (assembly GCA_020152595.1). Lineage (NCBI taxonomy): Eukaryota > Metazoa > Echinodermata > Holothuroidea > Apodida > Chiridotidae > Chiridota > Chiridota heheva. The sequence goes on along the minus strand of JAIGNY010003681.1, from coordinate 88,557 downwards.
CTTTCTTTCGTGACTTATTGAAGAGTTCAGAGACATGTGGATCTGATTTTTTTGAAATTGTTATGCAAATCTGATTCATTAGTAGAAGAATGTCGGATTGCGAAAATGAAGTAAACTATCAGACATTTATTGAATCTCATTCAACAGTCTAACTTATCAATTTGAGTTTTGAGAATAATATGTTTTCAATGATGGCAAATAGTTCATATATTATAATTATGTTGAAATATGTCATGGACTTATTCACCCAACAAACCAATTTGGCATAATTTACACATTCTTTTATTACCATCCTGGGAAATATTGTTCATATTTACATCTGAATTTTGTTATAATTTGACTCCCCAGTGGTCATTTAAGTGGCATAATCCGTAACAATAGATATTTATACCACTTTCCTTTTTCATGAGGCATCCCCGTGACCATATTTGAACATCGTCAAAAATAATTAATTTGTGGTTAAACTTACAAGAAAATACGCACACTGTAAGTTTGCAAGTTTACTTTAAAAGATATGGGCATTATTTCCCTCCTTACCTTGTTTCAACATCATCAATTTCCGTATCAAGATGGCAAAGACAGATCCTAAAACAATCATTAATCCAATAATGGCTAGAAAGTTTGGAACAATATTAGAAATCAAGGCTTCAAATATATAAAGAATAATGACCTCAACATTAGCTATGATGGACACATAACTAACGCTGTCAAATTTACATGCATATGCGAAGCTAAAGAGAAAAATGAATGACGTCCATGGAAAGTACTGCCTACCGGGATCATTCGCAGGTTGGAATCTTCCAGCTATCGATAAATGTTGAATAAACTGGACATACAATCACACCGGCTACAGCATAGGCAAAGACATAATTAAATTGATTGACCTTAAGTATTCCAAGAAATCTTATACTAAAATATGTTATTTCCGTTATTAGCATATTAACCACTGCCATAATGGCGCCGAAGAAATAACGACTACTCTCCTCTTCTTCAGTCAATGCCGCCATAAAGGATTGGCGGTTGCACCATCAGGACAATGCCTACAATAGTACTTATTATGAAAATACAATCTAAACACTTCAAAGGCTCCTTTAAAAAGATGCTAGACAACACTGCAAGAAAGGTAATTATGCTGTGCAACCGCCAGCTGTAATATACAAAAACCTGCACAACGCAACGTACTGCGTAAGAATACTTGTTACACCCAACAAAGAGCGCACAGCTAAGAGGACAGCCTCTTTGGTAGACTTCATGGTTGAAACTATGTTTGATTTGTTGATTTGACGTCATCTAAATAGGAAACAAGAAAAAAGTAGAAATAACGTGTTGTACGAATTGTATGAATAGAGGCTTACATCAAATAACAACCACATCACTTGATTTGAAATATATACCTGGCTATTTATTTCTACATAAAAACTACTCCCAATACGGTAACAACAACTTGGGGAGGGAGGGGGGTGGGAAGTTTTTATTTCCTTTTGAAGCAATATCTGTGTAACTTAGGACAATTATGTCCTTCGTTATACTAAAACCAATGCCAGTTGAAAACATACCCACCCATGTACTGTATGTTTGTTGTTATTATATAATACTTCTATAGTAATATCGATTTATGATTGGCACCCTCTGTTCCCTGTGTAATGTTAATAACTTTTTGTGATGAAGGATGTTCAACGGAGAAAAAAATTCTTACATGATTTTTGACTTTTATTCGGTGGAGTACAAGGTGGAATAACGGAAGATCTCAAGGATAACGAAAATGTACGCGTACTGCACCCACTCCACATACATACAGTGTGCAATTATACATAGACCGTACGTACGGAGTTTATTTTGGGAATGGTTAAAGCGAACACGGTAAAACTATTTGTAAACAGTGGGGAGAATCGTACAATTATTGTAATTTGGGGTAAAATTTGGCAATATTTTCTAAAAATTAAACAAAATATCACCAAATTATAGAAATTTCACTAAAATTAAAGCAAATTTCACGAAAATTAAAGGAATTTTTCCAAAATTGAAGAAAACGTTTCAAAGTATCACGAAAATTGAGCAAAATTGAACGGAAATGAAAGAGATTTCTTGAAAAAGCAGTGAGAATGAAAAATATTGATGGCCAATGAAAAATAAAATTGTGCATAAGCATATCTATGTGAAGATATAGGTCTGTAGGTAATTAAGTAACTACATGTTTTGTTTTGTTTTGTCAGAAAAGTGTGAATATACAAACTTGTGTATTTCGTAATCATCAGTGTTTGTAAAATTGTTCAATATATACAGCTATATATACAGTTCAGGGGATTCTTTTCTTATGGAGAAAATTATCTTCCCCCGAAGAGGGTAAAATCTCAGACGCCATTTTGAAGATTACCCATGATGCCTTTAACGAAATAGCGTAACGCTATGGCACATAACTTGTCTGGGTTCTAGAAATTTCATAACCAAGTATGTCAATTTCATTTTTGCATTTTCAAAATCTATACTTATTAATCTACAAATTATCCGCTTCCCAAACGGACATCCACCACGCAGTTTAAGAGATGTTTAATGACAAACTTACAAATTCTGGCATGTTTTCGCTCGGGATTCTCGAATCAGTACCAAACAAAAAAGAGAATGTCCACTGTACAAACAGGTATGCACACAAGGCAGCCTGGTCACTTCGCACACACATTGATTGTATATAAGCTAATTAAAAACCGTAGGTCAAAGCACTTGGAAATGGAAATCCGGAAATTTTATAATTTTTATAAGTTGTCCTCTCTTCCGTGGAAAATATTTTTTCTCCAGAAGAGAGGAATCTACCGAACTGATATAAAGTGATAAGTGTGTCGGCCTAAATATTAATGAGACGTGTATGTATTTTCTTATTTAGGTTGTATTTGTATTCATTTATCTCACAATAGCCGCACAGCATAGTAGGAAGCGGGGAGTGGGAAAGTGAGGTGTGGTGGTAGTCAAGACGTGGGGGAGGGGGGGGGGGGAGAAGAGGGGGGTACTCAATGGTGCTCTTCCTCATTCACTGTTGAGACCAGTAAGAAAAAAAAAATTGGTGCCTAAAGTTTCAAAACAAATTTATCACTTGACATTTCAATCGTGTTATATCGGGTCAAAAATTAGTTGGACAGTTGCAGATTTACCTAAACAAATAAGTGATGAGTTTAAAACATACGGAGTTCCCCCCCCCCCTTCCCACCTCCCTCTCTTCTCCTTTTCACCCCGCACTTCCATTTCAAAATAGCTTCCCACGGTACTATTAGCTTGGCCGTATGTGCATAACATTGGAAGATAAATAGCGTAGGACGTTTGTTTGCTCTTCTGTGGAATGGAAACGCAACCCCGCCTTTAAGTTTGCCTCGTAGCCTCGCAATCTGGGCGGCCTGTTTAACTTTCACGAATAAGGCTCGACTATTTTGCCTGAAATTTCAACCATTTGAAGTCGATTAGCAATCAATTGACAGATTAGTCAATTTCAGTAAGACATATTTTAAGTAATACGTTAAATTGTAAAGAATGCGCAATTTCATTGTGATTGCGTGTGAAAAATCCACCAAAACAGCTCCGTTTTCATCAAATCAAGGTCTTCTCGATAAAGTTCTGCACACCAAGTTTCGATTTGTCAGAAACGACCTCAGAGAGATCGGCGTCAATTTCCGGTAATTGGTGACAGGTGCACAACTAAAGGGTCCCCTCCGCCCTTCCCAACAGTACTAAATCCCAATACATGATATAATTTGTCCTCTACAATAAGTATTTTTATTTGTTTAGTTTATCTTTTATCCAATATCCTCAATATTGGCATCGACCCCAGGATGGGGCTCGCTAGAAAATCCCAGTTGGTGGAATTCGTAAACTTACGCTAAAATGTAATAGCCCTGTGTAATTGCTATGTCTGCCGTTCAGGATCTGAATTTAGTTAAAAAAGCACTTGATTGAAAAGTAAAGGCGTATTTTTAGGGGTCCCAAAATTGAATGCTTCTCTAGGTTTAGTAATTTTCTGTTTAATATAGATATTCAAGTGACCTTTGCTCTCAATTTGTCTGTGAGCTGTGGAGTTATGATATTTTTGTAAATAATATTTTGCCAGAATAAGAGCATACAGTTTAGTCTGCCAGAAAAAGAGCATACAATTTAGTCTAGTCGGAATATGGGGTCCCTGTGCACCCCAATGATATATTTTTTGTTAACATACCTTTTTGAAATCCTTAAGATATCTAGTTTAAGAATTTGAATGTAAGTCCAAAAATTGTCTCATGGGTTTCATCTGACGCCATTTTGAAGGTCAACTTGTTGGCCATTTTGGATGTAATAAGGAAAACTAACGACCGGCATAACTTTAGAAGTACACATCAGAATGAGACAAAATGACTTCTCTATTAGAGCTATTCTGGGTCGAGGAATCCTCTAAAGAGGTTCTTTTGATATTTTATGCTAGTTTTATACCCTAAAGATTAAAAATAACACAATTATAGCATACTTTTACTCTTAAATATCTTGAAATAGTCAGTGTAAACCAAACTTGAAAACTTATCATATTTGTTGTTTTCTAAAATATAAAATGAGGACATTTTGGGACGGTAAATAACAATGAAAATCTGCACGGGCGACAAAAAAGTAGATCAGGAAAAGGTTCTTAAAGCACTTTCAGACCCCCTCCCTTTCCCCCTTCTCTCCATTTTTATGCAGTTTGTAGGTCTATGGGAATACGGGACAAATGTTTTCGAAATTACAAGATTGCATACGCCACAACTGGTGACATTCACACCATCGTAGCACTTTGATCAGATACAGGTATAGCAGATTTGTAGATAGGGTGCATGCAGGTAGGGTAGAATGTGGTAGGGGGAAATTCAAAGAGAAACTTTTTTTTTTTCCTAAAAGAATGCGTAGGCCTACATGAATTATTTTTTCTTATGACTGCACCGTCTGAAAAATTTAGAAAATATATCTTCAACGAAAATGCAATCCTAGAAACAATCTCCCGTGAAATATATTAATGCCTGCATGCTTGCTTAAGTGTTTCGTTCTTGTATATTGTTCAGTACGCGTCATCTTCCTCTTCTAAACCTTCATCGTAATCAATATCTTTCTCCTCCTCGTTTTCATTCTCCCCTACTCAGCAGTCTTCTCATTTAAGTAAATAAGTAACGACGGCAGAACAGGACCATACTGGCTCTATTATCTAATTCTCAGATTGTCTCCAGCCTTTTGTCACATGGCTTGGGACTTTCTTGTCAGCTTGTTTTAGGTAGGCAACACAATAATTCATACGCTCAATGTGTGGGGCAAGATTGTCCCTGCATGGGGGGAGAAGGAATAGATCTACCTTGCACTTCATCGTCACTTACTTGTTTTCCCGAAACATGCGCTTTAGCATGAGGCTGCAGACAGTATTGATAGACCTCTCTCTTGCTTGGCCATACAATACGCACGTGAAATCTTCAAAGTCATCAATCACATCGGGCTTTACACACCACTCATTGCCGAGATTTTTGCAAAGAAAAGAAATACTCAGATGATTTTTTATAGTTTATGTTTTCTAACTAGCATTAACTTGATATAATAAAACGTTAAATCATGTTCCTTTCAATTAGAATGCCCTTACCTGAAATACAGCTGGTACTTAGGGTTACTCTGTTGCTTCTTTAACGGTCCTAGTATACCTTTGCCCTTAAAGGTACTTGCCATATCTTCTCCAGTGACACCGCACAGTCCAAGAATTGTGGTGCAGTATTCAGGTTCCTTTAATTCTGCCAGATCACTGATGTTGATAATTTTACCATGTTTCCCACTCCCTATGTCGAAAAAGATGGTGACTGCGACTGAGTGAGCATTGTGTAGGAGAATCAAGAAGATGTCTGTACCTGGTGTCCTCCCAACAGCAGATTTGTAGACCAACTTAACTGCATTGTTGAGGTACAATACAACTCGTGTGTCCGTTTCTTCCTGGTTGGAAACCAGCTCGGGAATCTCTTTTGTTGTCACCTGCGAAAAGTGGTTTAGAAAATTGCTTTAAGTCAGTACCACAGCTTTTGTAACCTCTTAAACATCCTATCTCCCATACAAATTGAAACAAAATATTTACAATTTACGTCCAGGTTACGTTAAATTACACGAATTTACAAAGATAGGTATTAAAGTAAATAAGATATGTGTCTTTTCAGTAAAAATAATACAAAGTTCGCTCAACCAGTTTTGTTTTAGAAAAATTAAATTATTGTTTTATATTTTGTAATTTCACAATGCATTTTATGGATTTCTGTATATACTCACGTTACCATCTGATGTGTTACAGAAATAATCATCAGATCATATACTTTGCGAGAATATTGCTAGCTTTGTTTAAATTTAAATGAAGCAGAGATGCACACATGATTTACAAAGTATTCTAAAAGATATCAGCACATCTTTTGTCTTCCTCTGTTTCTTCCTGATGCATTTTGAGCATGCCTACTGCAACGACAGATTCTAAAACAATCACAATTCTGACAACGATTAGGAAGTTTTGAACGATATTAAAAATCAAGGCTTATATAAATGATAATGACCTCTATAGTATGTACAAGACAAATGAACAGCGCTATCGAAAGAACATGCGTAGCCGAGGCTGGAGAGAAAAAATAATGACAACGTTCCCACTGACAATACTACAAACCGTGATATTCCACAGGGTGAATTATTCCAGCTATCGATAACCGTAGTATAACTGACACCACCAAAGGTAACGACTACAGCATAGAAAAATACATGTTTAAACTGATTGACCTTTGGTATACCTAAAAGTCTGACACTAAAAATAAATATTACAATCCTTAACATAGAGCCAAATGTCATAAAGCGGCAAAGAGCTGCCGAAACTATTAAAACAGATTGGTGGTTGGACTATCAAAACAACGCCAATAATAGTACTTAGTATGCAAATGCAATTAAAGCACTTCAAATGCTTCTTCAAGAAAATCCTGGAGAGTATTGCAAGGAAGGCTAGTACGCTGTATGATACGGTGATACAATCACCAACCGGAATATACAAGAAGGCGACGTACTGTGTAAGAACTGCTATTGTGCCCATCACAGAATAGACAAAATATTCATCGAAAGCTCGCTATAAATGACTCCTGTCAGAAAGAGAGCACTGCCACGGTTGCAAACCGGCAAAGGGCAACTTCGGAAAAATGAAGAGACTGCAGTAATACATTAATACATATGTACTGTATGGAGGTACTTATTGCAGCTGAAAGGGCATACAAAGTTCCTGGATGTTTTCTGTAAAACCTCAAAATTATCATGATGCTGGAAAACAATCAGTGTATGTATATTGTGGGTATATTAGTTGAATTTATGGTTCTGATATGCTTTGAAGAGGTACATCGGATCAACCCTCCATCAAGATTTGCTCGATGTCATCTAAAGAAGATTAAAAACACTTTCAATAATCTACGGAAGCTTTTAAATGCCATTCCACGTTTCCACTTGTCGAGATAATTATCTAGTCAAGTGGAAAAGTGGGATGGTACTTTTAAGCTTCCGTACAAGTTATATTGTCTGAGCCTGACGAAATAAATATGCACTCACAACATGGAATATCTCCAGGCTCAAAGTCATGTTACTCTGCATCTTCCTCGCACTGATTGCGCACAATATAAATTTTACTAGGCATAGATGTACGTATGTACGTACGTACGGTAAGTGCGAAGTGGAAAAGTCACTATATATATATATATATATATATATATATATATATATATATATATATATATATATATATATATATATATATATATACATATATACATATATATACAAATATATAAATATATATATATATACATATATATATTATATATATATATATATATATACATATATACATAGTTATATATATATATATATATATATATATATATATATATATATATATATATATATATATATATATATATAAATATATATATATATATATATATATATATTATATATATATATATATATATATATATATATATATATATATATATATACATATATATATATATATATATATATATATATATATATATATATATATATATATATATATATATATATAAATATATATATATACATATATATATATATATATATATATATATATATATATATATATATATATATATATATATATATATATATATATATATTACTAATATCCTAAACATTACTAAGATCCTAATTTGACAGAAAAGTTATTGTAATAAGTCAATTTCCTGACTTGCTATATTGGAGCACAATTTTTTTCTATAATAGCTTATTCTAACTTGATAACTACTCCGTTTCGACATGATGACTTCACGAAATCAGGCAATCGAGAGGTTAAATGATTTTGAATTTACCGTTGTGTTACTGAAAATTGTTCTTTTACTCTTAGAAAGTAAAAAACAAAGTTTAAAAACAGTCGAGAAACTTTTCAAGATATCTACCCGTGTATAAGATGTAAGACTGCTCAATAATTGGAAGGACGTGTAAACAATTTTACACAAATACCTGTTCTATCATCTATAAGCGTATCTTAAAATGATAGACGCTAATGCACTTAGAAAATAACAAACAACATGTTAATTATGATTATATCATTTTGAAGGGTCAGTCATCATATGAATTTATTTTTGAATTATCTATAATGGTAATTTTTTTGTCTTTAAGACATCTTAGATCCATATTTATGACTTCACAAGTCAAAAAGATGCATAATCTCCTCAGCCACCGTGTGTATATTTGTTAATCCCTGCTAGTGAATCGTAAGATTTCGTTTAATTATAATTAATCAATAAATAGTTTTTACAATTCATCGTATTTCACCTGATGTGTATTTTGTAATTGCTTGGCATGGAATAAACTTTATCAAATGAAATGAATTAATAATTTATTTTTAAAATCGTTTTGGAGGTTTAAATCTTCTCGTCCCTAATTCTTCCTTTCAACCAAAATATGATCCATTCAATTAAACTGATTGCTACTTATGTACTAATACATACATGTAAATCATGAGAAACAAAGAAGATAATATATAAAATAATAACAAAACAATAATCAACTAACAATAGTTAAAATCCCTTCTACAGCCTAATATTATGTTGCTGCAACAACCTCTGCAAGAATCCTAGACACCGGCATAAAGCGTTTAGACATTTGTACCCTATCACCATTTTGCATACGTATATCAAGCCCATCTCCTCCTCCCTGAAATATTTTGCCGAATAAGAAGTTGAAGCGACGTTCATAGATAGAGAATCTAGATTTTCCACAGATCATGCCTTATTGTGCATCAACATCTACGACAATGCTACTCGCAGCGCCCTCCCTCAATATTTCTTATAGAGTGTACACGCTTAAACCATTCCGAAATAAACTGTGGAAAATCAGATCATCGCTGATGTAAGGGCGATAATCTTTCATGTGAATATCCGAATAGGCAAATGATCTTTTTTTTATTGACAACTGTATTGGATATGTAGAAACGTTATTTAACGGATTTGACGGAGTATCTTGTGAAGCCTGGCTATGACTGTTTGTATTGGGTTCAAATAAATTACATACCGTAGACGGTAACAAGTTGCAAATTATCAACAGCATAGAACGTTGCATCAAGGAGATATCACTTCAGTTGCATTTCGTACATATAAATGTCATAAACTTCCTTTGAGAGTGGAACCTACATCGAATTGCGGTAAACCTATACCATTCAACTTTAAATAGTAGATGTGCATCGAAGAGCTTCATCAATTTTCGTAATTGTATTGCAATAAGTTCATTTAATAATTAATCATTATCCTCATCCTTCGGCTGCGAAGCAGGTGACCACAAGATTTCTCCATACACAGCGATATTTGGCAACTACTGTATGGCTATCTGTTTTGCTTTGATGTGTTCATCATACCTTAACACACGTTGAATGTAGTTAACATAAAAGGTACGTGGACGTCCCGGTCTTCTTTAGCCATGAGTTAGAATGTAGACTTTTCGCAGGTTTCTCCTCTAAAAGACGAAGAATGTGTCCCGAGAATCACACTGTGGGTAAGAGGCTCAGTGTTGGTCATGTCATATATGCTGGAATTTGAGACGCAATCTCTCCGTTTGATATTTAGCGTAATCCTAAAGCATGAGGTTGGAAAAGCGTTCATTTTGCACTCCATGACATGAGACAACACCCAGGATCCACAGCCATAGAGGAGTATAGTCATGCAAGTAGTGTAGAATAATTTTACTTTTGCAGAGATGGATAGTTGGGGACATCTTACTATGCTAATATCTTTTGTCTTTTTAGGCTAATGTCTTTTTAGGTCGTATGCAGCAGATGCCATTATAGAACCAGGCTGTTTGAAATCTGTAGCATGGTTGATGGGTTCACCGTATACTTGAAATGTTGGATAGGAATGGCAGCTAACAGTTATATACTCAGTGTTGGATACGCTTATTATGAGGCCAAGATCTTCTGCTGCGGCTGCAGTTTTTATCAGCTGAGCCTGGATTCCAACAGAGCAATGACATCAGCAAAATCCAAGTTGTTTAACGTTTTAAGTGGATAACGACTGGAGTGACGTGGACGTGTTACAACTCCAGAGTCAAGATCAGAGGTGACCTTCTTTAGTAGAAAGTCTACTAATACTGTCGATAGGAATGGATCCAGAACATCACCCTGTAGAACTTCGGTGGAGACATAAAAAGAATAAGATATGTTGCCATCTACCACTATTGCACTTTCGAGTTGTTGTAGAGTGCGCTTATGGCGTTAAACACAACTTCAGGTATTCCATAATGTCGTAGCACATGAAACATAACCTTTCTGTTGATGAAATCAAAGGCCTTCTTGAAGTTCGCCATTGCATTCCCGCCATACCGGAGTGCTTCAGATGTGATTGCGCAGTCAAGACCTGCTGCCTTGTTGTACTTCATTCGGTGAATGGCTTTCAGTGTCTCCTCACGTGTTTGGAAGGAAAGGGGGAGGGGGGGGGGGGGAGTTAACCTCGATTGGTAAGTCCTGGGCAGCAGATGGAAGCAGTTCAGGAAGTGGATGTCCCATATTGTTGTTGAGCAGAGAGGTAAAGTATTCCATCCATTCTGCAAGGAGGTCTTTGTTATTTGTTGGTGAAGTACCATCTCTTTTCTTCAACTTCACACTGGATTTCTTGTCTTTGTCAGAGAGACCATGGATGATTTTCCATGTTGTGGTGTATTCTCCAGTCAAGTCGGCCAGTCTGAGATCTTCCATCATAATTAATATGAAGCATACAATATTCTGGCATAATTGCTTTGGCTAAAATTTTCCAAAGCCGTCTGTGCACGACCTCCAATTAGTGTTAGTATTGAAGGCAGTCAGACAACTTCGGTAATCGAAAACATCAAGTGACATTTTCAACATGAAAATTTTCAAACGCAAATAAACCAGAACTTAATCATTTTTATTTTCATGGAGGCAAACCACATGGTGGCAAGCCCTCATGTGTCTGTTTTTTTTTATAATAAATATTTATTGATCGGTGATTGATTAATTCCATTCTCCGTGCTAGAGATTGTTCAAGGGTATGCGTGCATTTTGTACATACTATATTCATATCACATCTGAATTCTGATCTAACCTTCTCTGGTGATTGCACCTATACTTCCCAGGTTACCGGTCACACTGTAGACGTACACGAACTTATAAATGAAAATAATGCAAGCAAAAGTCTGTTTTCCCTATCTGAATACAATAAATACGAATTAAAGCTATTTAGAAATGTATAATACTTCTTAACTTTTCTTTTCAATATTCTATATCTATTAAGAGTGTTCACATTTTGCAGGTTATTCCACAATAGTTATAAACCTTTCGGCAATTAGGACTTGTTGCTTATTGATTACTTGATTAAACTAGTCATATAAAGACTTCAGCTGAACTTTGGACAGAAATGGGCAGGCTCGATTTTATTAGTAATGAACTAGTATGTCTTGGACTGTGTGAGAACAAATGGAAATGCAACTAAAGTATGTCTTCCCTTCTGAAGACAGTGCATACCCAATACAGCTTGCTTTTGAATTAATAGTTATCATCTTTATTTTTTCGTATTCTCTGTCCATTGCGAACTTTCATACTGTGTGAGTTATTCCACAATAGTCATAATTCTTTTGCAAAATAAAGATTTGTTGATTAAGCAAGTAGTACAAGCAGTTCAACTCAAATTTGGACAGCAAAGGGCAGGCCCAATTTGACTAGTTTGTCTTCAAGTTTGTCTTCACTGAAACAAACAGTTACGCGAGATTCAAAATGAAAAGCTATACGTCTACACGAGGCTCTTCTTTTGGATGTGAGAAAATTCAGATTACTGCTTTTGACTTATACTTAGTTATAATTTTAGTTATGATATGAAGGGATTCATCAAAAATAATTTAGATGATGAATTCATCCCAAGCATTGGGCTACTTTTATCTCCGGTTTCAAAGGCTCAAGCAGATGAAAGCATACAGTACGTCCCCCACACCCAAGACAGTCATTCCTGGTCGTCCATTCCAGGTTCATCTTATACAAAAGGGACTTCAAAAAATGGTAAAGACATTATTCAAAAATCTCCTTCCGTAACAAGATATTTAAGTTAACAGTTTAGTATCATTTGTGTAGAATCGACTGTTATCAGACTGTTTGTGACATTACAGACTCAATACTCAATACCGTTAATACTCAACAGGAGCTCCTCTATTAAAAGCAAGAGGTGCTTTTCTATTATTTCTATCATATTTTATTATTTCTATATATCTATTTATTATATTTATATATCTATTTTCTATCTATTGATCTATCTATCTATTTTCTATCTATCTATCTATCTATCTATCTATCTATCTATCTATCTATCTATCTATCTATCTATCTATCTATCTGTCTATCTATCTACCTCTATCTATCTATCTATCTATCTATCTGTCTATCTATCTACCTGTTTATCTCTTTCTCTCTCTCTCTCTCTCTCTCTCTCTCTCTCTATATATATATATATAATATATATAAATATAATATATAGAAAAATAAGCAAAAACCTTCATAATTATCTGAATGTATGACTTTAACTGACATAGAAAGGAAAAATCTAAGATCAAGTAACGATCATTTTGTGTATTTATTATATTCCTAACTTGTTCAAGAACAATATTGCAGGCAGGTGACATAATTTACTGCAGATGCATCTCGCGAGTGGATAAACTCCCTCTATTTTAGTCCTTAAAAAGTCGCTTCCTTGTTTAATCAGTGTCTTATCTGTTTGCTAACTCATTCATTCATTTACAAAACTGTTATTGATAATTTCTCTATGTAAAATGTTTATATTATGTTTCTCACTCTTTGTAAACTGCAAGCGCTTGGAACCATCTTAGGGAAATGTATTTACTTTATTCCTAACTTGTTCAAGAACAATTTTGCAGGCAGGTGACATAATTTACTGCAGATGTATCTCGCGAGTGAATGAACACCCTTTGTTTTAGTTCTTAAAAAGTCGCTTCCTTGTTTAAAGAGTGTCTTATCTGTTTGCTAACTCATTCATTCATTTACAAAACTGTTATTTTTCATCGCTCTATGTAAAATGTTTATATCATGTTTCTCACCTTTGTAAACTGCAAGCGCTTGGAATCATTTTAGGGAAAAGTGGATAATGATTAATGATTGTGTTACTATAATGCTTAGTCTGGTTTAGTCTGATGTTCTTATAAATGTCTGCTAGTAAATGCAAGAGATAATCTAACAAATTGATTCCAACTCTTCGCTCTACGTCGAAAAATCGTAAAGTATTGAAAACTTACAGTCAATAAAAGAAAATATGAAACCAACTTTCAATTTTGTTTAGTTTTAATGAAAGGCATGACAACCTATCGTATATCCAGTCTTCAAGCTTTGGAACTGCTTACTAATTTTACACCTCTTGTTAATCAAAGGGCAAAGACTCTTGTAAATCTGCAACTTGTAGGTGTTTCTCTATTTCACTTTCCAGAACGTCTGTAACCTTTTTGTTCAAATTCTCTTTATGGGTTTGAAATGCTAAAAACATTAGATGTTATGTCAATTGAAATTGTTGGAGATATCTCTAAGCTTATAATTTAATTTATCAAATACTTCACTCTGAATGGTAAAATGTTTTTCTTTGTTTCGTCACTCTTTTCGCAGATAGCAAACCTGACATTCATCTCTACGAGTAACTTTCAAACTCATCAGGAAATGTTCTTGAAAATGAAAATGCACACACCTTATCCCTTCTTCCACCCCTGTGTATGTGTTTTGGATTCTGATATTGGCGCCACTTCTACACTTTGAATATATATTTGCATAAAAAGTGTTCAACAAGTAATAAGCTAAAATTAAAAATAGATTTTCAATTCTGACAATAATCCCCAGCTTTTCCATTTATTTCTTGCAATCGTGCTAAAGGTTCATAACTCTTTAATTACAATGGGAGATGTTAACAAATATTACTTATTTACTCAAACAAAGAAACAAACAAACAGCTATCAATAATTAACGTTTTGTTAGTAAATTAACTGATATAAATAGAAGAGTGTTCTAAATGTTAGTATTCAATTCATTTTGAAAGACTTAGTCAGATCTGCTGTTGGATCTTTTTTTTTTTTTTTTATTTCAATTGTGGATAAGTGTGGATAAAGATATTTCGAGAGTTTTACTATTGAAAAAACAGTTATTCATTGTGGAAGTATGGCATGTGAAACAGATTTTGAGTGGCGAGATATTGGATGTCACTTTTCTTTAGATTGGGACATAAGGAAGGATCTCGATCGAGACCCGGAGGTAATTATAATGAAAATGGATGAATACATCGAAAACGGCGGAGGTATGTTTCTGGAAGCACGAATGTGTAAAGCTTTCCTTGCTTTTTTTAAACGTGTAAATAATGTTGAAGAGTCCTTACAGCAACTTCAGATGGTAGAGGAATATTGCCTGGCAAACATGGATGGAAATGGTGATGCAAGGGTTGGTTACATGTTGATCGTTAACGCGTTGAGACTTCATATTTTACCAATAACTCAAACAGAAGAGCGACAAGCAGTTGAAAATGCATTGATTGGTCTTCATAAACAACGGAGTAGAGAATCCGATATTTACGTAACAGCAACGCGAGCGTTTGCTCTGTCCAGAGCTGGAGTATCTAGAATTGATGAGAGCATCCGTTACTTCACATCCATTTTAGAAGAGCATCCGAATGAAAAAGCATGGTTATTTCAGAAGAGCCGTTTGATCAGCATGACTTACAGAACTTTGCAGGGAGATATCAACAAAGATATCACCTTTCCAACTAACGATACAATTTCCAAATTTATAATATGCGAAAGGCAACTGTTAAAGGAAATTTTGGAGTTGGATCCTGCTAATGATTTAGCAAATGCTTATTTAGCGCAGAACTATTTACGAGAAAATAAACCTAGACACGCCGAAGCTTTCATTGACAAAATTCATAAGGTAATTAACCCCTTCACAGCTGTTGAGGTATCTAAATTTCATAGGATTAACAATGACATTGAGATGGCCTATGCTATTTTAGAATCGGTTCCAGAAGAAAATAGAACAAATGAAATCTACATGCAAATGGCAACTACAAGGATATGGAAGGTGAATTCCCAGATAAGATCGAAAGGATACTTAGTACCGCATTTGATCACACCAGATGTAACGCAGGAACTCCATCTGGCCCTAAAAGATGTGAAAAGTGCTATTGCTAAACATCCAGATCACACCGCAGCAAGAGTAACGGAATTTGAAATCATTGCTTTACTAGGTAACAGACAAGAAACAAAAGCATGTTTAGAGTGTATGAAGAATCAGTTAAAAGACAAACGTCCAATTGATTATTTTTATCTTCTTAAGAAAGCTCTCAGTCTTCATATTTTGGTAAACTTCAGTAATGATGAATTGATAGAGACTAACTTTGAACAAATCAGTAATTGTGTCGAACACTTTACTGAACAAAGGTTAGGAACAAGAAACAAACCAGTTTTTGACGAATTTTGCAGCAAAATAGTAAGATTAGGCATTGAAAAAATGGAAACAATTTGTAAAAACAGTTTGGTACTGGCAAATACTTACCTGAAGCTGAAAGAATACACTAAGGCTTACGAATTATTTGAACGCATGTCAAGCAGATATTTCCCGCCTCAAAGACGTATGCAACTTTATGAGATATTTTGGGGATGGCTATTTCTTGTGCCAGAACTGGACGATTTGAGCACGCAGAGGAGTACATGGATAAATTAAAGCAAACGAATGTTCCTAAAGAATATGACATTTTAAAGTTTAAGATAATTATGAGCATCGAGAAGGCCATGATTGAAAGAAATGTGCCAGCACGAGAGAATCTCTTAGTAGAAGCCATTAACAAAGGCAGCATTGAAGGATGTTTACTGCTCTTCACACCGGAATTTTTAGCAGATAGATATGTTAGTAACCGAGTTTTGCAGTCCTGGCTAAGATTCAGTACCTGTTCGAAATTAATAGAATTGTAGATGCCTGTGTAAGTTTTAAGACTGCCAATGTGATAGAGATGTGTCGTAGTCAGCTCATAATACATCCGCTAGTTGGAAAACTAAGGGAGAAGCAGCTCGATTTAGAGAAGATGTTACTGTCAGCAAACGACAATTTCAAAAACTATCTCTGTCTTACAGTAATGAGGGATGCGAGAAAAGTCTTAAACCGTCGTGTTTATGATATGCAGGTAAGATTTATTCTCCGTCATTTTATCTCTCACAAGAACGTCTGCCCTATAAAAAGGGATGGGCGGATAAAATTCAAGACGATTGTTATTTGTGCAGAGGAAAGCATCCATATTTCTGGGCATAATTTTTACTACTGACAGGTTAGTTTATATGAAGCGTATGTAATGATATGTTAACCGTTGCGGTAATGTTTGCTCCCGCTGCACCCATTTGTTAGAGGCAGAAGAATTGCCCTCGAGTTTACACAAATGTTTATCAATTAGAATTGAAGTAAGATTCATGTATGAAAAAACACTATCAAATACACAATCCAAACTTGTCTTGACTAGATAACAAACCAACCTTGAATACCTTAATTGTTAGGGTTTTATTTATGATATTTTAGCGTGAATACCAGACGGATGTAGGAGTGCAGGAATTCCCGTGTATCTACAAGCATAGCACTGTCGATCGTGATTTGGCGCGGATTAAGGTGATGCAAGCGACAAAGAAAATGTTTCCAGGTGTTGATCTTCCAACTGAAATATTTGATTGCATTCTAGAGGTAGGTCTTAATCACGAACATTTATCTCAAAACATTAAAAGCGCAGCTACGAATATGAAATGACAAAGCTCAACCAAGAGACCATTTTTAGCATGCATTGGCATATAGAAATGTTGCCAAACTAAACTGATGAAAAAACAAAGAAAAGCAATCGAATTTTAATTTTGGATCAACTTTTCCAAATGTATTTCAATTTAAGTGATGTAAATTTCAAAATTTCTAACAATTTTTAGACATTTCGTCCACATCCGATCCCATCTCTCCATCAGTTTTTCCATGAATGTATTCTCAATGAAAGTTTCTTAATTTACCGAGCGCTCTCGAATATTCATTATGTGTGTGGATGGGTGGGAGGTGAAAGGGGAGGGGGTTGTATATGTGTGTATAGCTTCTGCACACGTATGACTATGAGTATTTGCACACGTTAGTAACGTATGACTATGAGTATTGGACTGTAACGTTGTGTAATGATACACCCCTTTTCAAAATATCATATTACAATGTTGCACTTGCCTATACCTACACGACTGCACGAGTAAGACTCAACGTACAAACTCGTCGCTGAATTATTAACAAAAGAGGTTACATTGTTGTACAAAACCTTGACTAATGCTCGGTGGGGCGGTCACCCCCTCCCCATTCCCTCCGCTTTATTTATGCCACTGCCCATGTACATGTACATGATCGGCAGCGCAGCAAATTTATCAATACTGTATAAGAATACTCAAATCCAGGGATGATGATTTATTGTTTGTGTACATATATATAAGACACACACTGGATTATTTTGGAGAATCCAAGAAAATACGTCCTCTTTTTTTCGGTAGACTATTCCTTCAAATTTTCAACTACGCATGTTGTGATTCCTCTACCGCTTCTGAAAAGGATCAATGACAATGTGGGTATATTTCTGGGCGTACTACTCGTCGTTTCCAAAATCGTAATTTGTTAAGCCCCATTTGAAAGGGTTTATCAAACGAGAACGCTTTTTACTATTTCACAGGCCCAGCCCATGTACAGCGATGACAACAATTGGCTTCCTGCCATTGACTGGTATATAAAAGAAAACAAGCCAGCTAACAGACACCAACGAAACGCCACCGCATCTACTGTGCAACTTACATCAGAAATCTCATTTGATGTTGTTGATCTCGCCAGGAAATGTTTTGAAAGCGTGCAGCGCATTGTAATCAACATAGAAAGGATAATGAAAAAGAGACGGGAAGTCCAAGTTCATGAACGTTCGTAGTGTTGTTTGTGCAGTACGTTTTCTACTTACGAGGATATTACCTGAAATTCGGAAAATGTTGATGTTTTCCAACGAAATTCAAAATTTGGAAATAAATTGCAATGCATTTACTTGTTAATTTAATGGACGTTTTTAAATTTTTGGAAAAGTCGGTGAAAATTGGATAATTTAAAAAAAAATAAACAATCCATCTTGGAAAAACTTGTATAGATATATTGAAGAGCTGTGTTATTGGCTAATCTGTAGACGGAGATCAATGAAAAACTATCAAACGGTAAAGTAAAAGTGCGAGGGGCACGGTGTTGGGTCGGTGAGTCACCATGACCAATATTACCTGAACATTGTTATACAACATAAGCCTACTCTTTCAAACCACCTTTAGCCTCCTAAACAGTAAAATATTGATATCATTTCAAAGTCAATACAAGAGATTCCATGGTGTATTGACCTAATCATTATCAGATTATAAACACATGCATAGGGATTTTCTCCCCCACAAGCACAGGGACGTAGTTTGCAACCTCGTTGTAAAGTACCATGTTTCCAATAATATCGTAGGAGATTATTATAGCAAGGGCGCTTATGACCTTAAATACGATAAGTCCCTTTCGTAATTGTAATCTCCCAGGCTATTCAAAATTGGGGCAAACTTATGAATTAATCTATAAAACATGCGAAAATTGTTATTAGGTTTGTACAGAGAAAATAAACTTGTTCAATCATCCTCTAAAGTGCTGGTGAAAATTTCTACACTGTATTGCTGGATGTTATTTGAAATATTACCCAATCTGTGAATATTTATTCCAATGTAATATACATGTTGTTGAAATGCCAAAGTGATGAAATTCAAATCAACTGAAAAGTTTCTTTGATATTTGAAGCAACCAGTTTTATATTTTCAATACGAAGTAAAATCGTAGTATCTATTCAATGCTAAACACTGAATACATACTGAATATATATATATATATATATATATATATATATATATATATATATATATATATATATATATATATATATATATATATATATATATATATATATATATATATATATATATATATATATATATATATATATATATTATATATATATATATATATAAATATATATATATATATATATATGTATATATATGTATATATATATATATATATATATATATATTTATATGTATATATTTATAAATGTATATATATATATATATACATATATATATATATATATATATATATATATATATATATATATATATATTTATATATGTATATATCTATATATATATATATATGTATTTATATATATATTTGTTTTATAATTTCAATACAAGTAAAGTCGTAGTATCTATTCAGTGCTAAACACTGAATACATACTGAATATATATATATATATATATATATATATATATATATATATATTTATATATATATATATATATATATATATATATATATATATATATATATATATATATATATATATATATATATATATATATATATATATATATATATATATATATATATATATATATATATATATATATATATGTATGCATATATATATATATATATATATATATATATATATATACATATATATATATATCTATATATATATATATATATATATTTATATATATATATATATATATATATATATATATATATATATATATATATATATATATATATATTTTAGATGTATATATTTATATATATATATATATATATATATATATATATACATATATATATATATATATATATATATATATATATATATATATATATATATATATATATATATATATATATATATATATATATATATATATATATATATATATATATATATATATATATATATATATATATATATATATATATATATATATATATATATATATATATATATATATATATATATATATATATATATATATATATATATATATATATATATATATATATATATATATATATATATATATCTATATATCTATATATCTATTCGCCAGTTTTGTGAGGCTGCAGTATATTTAGCTCCTGGATATTACCTTGTTTTTTGGCATTTCTATTGGAAATTGTCATATGGGGAGCTGTCATGTGATTATATTTCATCTAAGAACTACTTTTAAGTGCACAGAGTCATCTATTATGATGATTTTTTTGGAGTATTTTTGTGTTAAATTTTGGACTCCTTATTGCAAAGTTGGTAAAAACTTAGGCCTGTTAGTAAGCAGCAGTTTACATACAGCTTATACTCCTGCACCACACACTATGGCTATTACATACAGTATAAGTAGACTAAAAGCGATTAGAGGATTACTGCCAAGAAGGTCTCCCATTGATAATACACTGTTCCAGAGGCTGAAAGACTTCAGGATATTAAAGCCTTACAGAGGAAAAGGATTATCCCATACGAATCAAGTCAGACATATACCCACTCTGGTTACTTCCAATAGGATTATGAGAAGTACCACTCCAATACCCTCTCCAATCAATAACCTTGTGAAAATCCCATTGGAAAGCATGACAAAGCAGAGGAAGCTAATTTTTGGATACTTGAATGCAAGGTCTGTAAAAAACAAATCTACACATCTGTGTGATTTTATTCAGGAGGAAAATGTTGATGTATTGAGGATCACTGAGACTTGGTTAACTGGTGACTTAAGTGAAGATGTGATATGCAATGAGATAACTCCTGCAGGATATAAAATGATTCATGTTCCCCGTTCATCAGGGAAAGGTGGTGGAGTTGCACTTATTCATAGAGCGGGTCTAAAATATTCCAAACAAAAATTGTTATATTCGTCGTTTGACATTGTTGAGACTTTACTATCAACCCGTAATGATTGTTTGCGAGTGGCTATTCTGTATAGACCACCACGTGGAAGCAAACACAGTCACCCCTTGTCGCTTTTTCTGCAGCAATTTCAGGATTATGTCGATAGTAGGGCAACTGCCTCAGGGAAGCTCATGATAGTTGGGGACTTTAATTTCCATATGAATGATCAATGCAACGCAGATGCCTCCAAGTTCAGGGAGCTTCTCTTTAGTTTGAACCTGAAACAGCACATCACAGGTGTGACTCATTTGCATGGTCATACCCTTGACTTAGTTATTACTAGATCAGACGAAAACTTATTTTCTGGGATAACTTACAAACCACCATCATTGTCTGACCACTATCCACTTGTCTTTGAATGTTTGATTGACAGACCTATTGCATCAAAGAAGGTCATTAGGAGTAGGAAATTGAAAGACATTGATATTGATAAGCTGAAAGGAGATCTAGCAGTTAGCCCATTAATGACATCACCGCCAACTGAAGTCACAGAGTTGGTTGCCCAATACAATTCAACTATGCTCAATATATTGAATTCGCATGCTCCTGTTACTACAATGAAGATAACTGTCAAAGAAAACTCTCCAAGGTGCACCAGTGAGCTGGCTAAAATCCGTAGGAAATACCGACAGACAGAGAGACAGTGAATCACATCAGGGCTTTCTGTCCATCTTGACATGTTACGTAGTCAAAGGAACAATTTCAATATGCTATGTAAATCTGCCAAGTCAAGATTTCACTAAGCAGAGATAGAATGCAATGCTGGGGATCAAAGACGTCTTTTTAAAATCATTGACAAGATCAAAAAGGTCAGTAATGAGAATGTGCTTCCATCGAGCAACAACGACAAAGTTCTCGCAAATATTTTCTCTGACTTTTTTGAGAACAAAATTTGCCAAATTAGACAAACATTTGCACCGGTTGACATACCCACAATTGTTTCTTTACCTGAAAATGTTGTACCATTAACATACTTCCAACCAACAACTGAAGAAGAAGTGATGGAGATAATAACGTCAGGTAATTGAACTATTTGAAGTTGAATGATTTAAATCTGAGTTCCTTATCATTCGTAAAAGAAACACCAAAAAAGCTTTGTCACACATCTCAAAAGTTAAGATAGGTAATACTTATCTTAAGGCCAGTCATTCAGCACGCAACATCGGGGTAATGTTTGACTCTGAATTTAACTTGGTTCCACAGGTAAACAGTGTTGTTACATCTTGCTATTCACAACTACGTCAAATTGCTCATATACGTCAATTCCTTACTTTAGATGCTACCGCCACTCTGGTTAATGCGATCGTTACATCTCGTCTTGATTATGTTAACAGTTTATTAATTGGCCTTCCCAAATGTCTTACTCGCAAACTTGAACTTGTGCAGAATAACAGTGCTCGTCTAGTTTACATGAAACGTAAAAGAGACCACGCTACCCCACTTTAAAATCCTTCACTGGCTCCCAATTGAATTTAGAATAAAATACAAAATCAATCTTTTAACGTACAAAGCCCTGCATGGTCTTGCACCCTCTTACCTGTCTAGCCTCCTTGAAACTTATACCCCGAACAGGTCATTACGATCATCGTCTCTTCAATTTTTGTGTGAGAAGAAAACCAAATCCAAGGCAGGTGACAAGGCTTTTTCTGTTTGCGCCCCTAAATTATGGAACATCTTGCCTTTCAACATTAGATCAAGTAATTCTCTGGCCACTTTTAAAACTGCTTTAAAAACGTATTACTTCAAACTTGCTTTTTATTCGTAATCATGTATCTTACTTATTTTGTCTTTAGTTTTATGTTTTAGTGTTATATTTGGCTTTTATCTTTTATGCTATCTTATGTTTTATTTTATTTCACTTCATATTTAGAATTTACTGTTAAGCGCTCTAAGCAGCCCAGTTGATTTAGCGCTATATAAGTTTCACTTATTATTATTATTATTATTATTATTATTATTATATATATATATATATATATATATATATATATATATATATATATATATATATATATATATATATATATATCGTCAATTCAAATGAATTACCTTTTGCATATCATTTTGTCTTTAAAGTTATTGTCATAAGCAAGACATTTTTGTTGACAGGCTTGCTTTTATTGTTTTCATTTCGGCCACATAAAGGTTTGTTTCTTACTTTCAGTTATATTGTTTGAGCCTGCATTATATACCAGAAACCAAAGTTCAAGCAAGTCTATAATATATGAAAGAGGATTTAAAAGCAACAAAATAGTAAGAAAGCAAATAAGCAACTTATTCCGTTAAGGAGATATTTAATTTTAAAGTTTGGTATTACTTGTGTAGAAACGGCTAATATCAGAGTAGTTGTGATGTCACAGCCTCAGATTCTTCAAAGTCTTTATGTATTCTATCATATTTTGTCCTTCGATTTTGTGGCTTAAAAACCATAGAATATGTCAAAAGGTAGTAAAACTGAACCTAGAAAGGGTATTTACAATATACCGCCTCAAGAAATTTCAAGGAAAAATAATCTAAATAATGAAATAATGAAATAAACGTTCTTTCAGATACGTTAACAATTGTTAAGAATGTGAGGATAAAGATGTTAAATTTCCATAGTAGACTTACCACATCAATCATTTCTATACAGATAAGACATAACTTTAAACTTAAATATCTCCCTAACAAAATAAGTTTCATGAACGATTTTTCACCATTTTGTTTCTGTTTAAGTCATGTTTTATATGATATGGACATACTTTACCACTGAACTAAACTTTTAATAACAAATCGTCTTATGATAGTCTCCTTTATATTTGTAATTTGCTAGACTTAGTTATATTTGTCACCTGAGGGATTGGCTATAATAACATTTTGGGTCATGTAAGCACAACAAAAAATGGGTAATGCCAATAATCAGAAAAATACTCTCAATTGCCAATTTGTATGCAAAAGCATTTCAAGTTTTTAGGGAAGACTGTATTTCGTATTTAATATCAATTCATTTGATTATCATTTTACACTCTAACCAACCACTTAGTATCACCACAAAGTCAATATATCCAGCGTTGCACATAATCAAGACGTTGTGATAATTATAGGTAAATTATCAAGTAGTATCAATCCAAATAAAATTGTTTACTTTAGATCACAAAGTTCTTCCTTGTAATTCAATTGGTTAACATGTTGCACTTTAAAGGTCAATGAACACCAACATACGTTTTCAGTTCAACCACTAGCGGACAGAAGCATCAAAATTGGAGTTTAATAGTTTTTAAATTTTGAAAAAAAGTACATGAGTAATCAAAGTTTGAAATGTTTTACCATATTGATAAAATGTATGAACAGATGAGCAAGAAAGTGCCTCAATATGTTGTTTTTTCCCCTTTTGCATTTCTTTCTTTAAGTTTAAACCTTGAAAATGTTCAAAATGCCTTCTCCACTTTTAGGTTGGTTAGGGGTATGGTAAAGATGAAATCCTCTTCATTAGAATTATATAGCTTTTTCAAAGAGAAATGGCACAGGGCTAAACAATAATGAATTTACATTAGAATTAAGAGACTATGTCCCGTTCATACCTCACAAGAGTAAGTTTGCATATTTGTCCAAATTTGCAAAAACCTTTAAAAAGCTGTAAAATGGTATATTGTATATTAATTCAGCTAATGGTGCCTCTACCTGTCTATATATCTTTAAGCAACCATTTGGACTTAATATCACCACGAAGTCAATATAACCGGAGCTAAAAATAACCATCAAGTTGTGATGATAACATGTATATAATCAACTAGTATCAATTCAAATAGCATCTTTTATCATGGTGAAGTTACCACGCTGTGGTTTAGTAATAGACCTGTTAAACGCATTGGTTTGTCTGCGAAGTTTCCGTTTTGCGTTCATTCACACAATCCAGTATTTTCATTTATAATAACCAAAATTAATTGTAGCAAAAACACATTCACATATATTTGTATTTCACTGTTAGGCATATGCCAGGGAAAGCACACGTAAGTCACAATGACTTGTTTTCAGTGTGTACCCGATAAATTTGCCAAGAAGGAAAGTAGATGAACACTGGGTTAACACCTTGGTCTTTTCGAGAAGGGTTCAGAGAACCAGGCAGGGGGTGAAATTCCTACCATCGGGACCAACGGCTTTACGTCCCCTCCGAAGGACGGTGAGCGGCACCAAATTGGCCACTTTTAACAAAGGTCGAGTGGGGGAGAAGGTGTGATGCAGAAGACAAACATCAGCTCATGATGTCAGCGTTATATCGTTCTGCATATCTGTGGAAAAATCGCTAGTTAAATCGCCGTTGGACTTTAACTTGTGACCTCCAGCATCCCAGTCATACGCTCAGCCGACTGACCTACCTGCCTTCTTTATATTGATCAATACAGAACTTAAAGAAATAATGTTTGGTTCATTTTTGTGGAGTAATGAGCGTATGACAAAACAAGGGTTAGCTGCAAAGAATTGTATTAGTCCCTTATCATTGGTATGATTCTTAAAGTACACACAGTGAAAGAAATCTCTGTTTCTAAACCTCGAATTCTTGTTCGAGGTGAACATGTAAGAACGGGCTAATCGACTGATTGTATACTGCCTCAACGCAGGTATTGCTTAATTAAGAAGCATATAAGCTACAATTCATCTTCCGACCATTGCCAAAAATGATTTAAGTATTGTTTTTTATAAAATTTATCAGAAGCTTCTTATTTCTTTTTCATTCATTCTTTACATATTTTAAGTATCCTATTGTATCAATGTATCTACTCAAACAAATGTTTCTTCTGCTATTAGCTGTTTAAGCAAATAATATGTTCGATTATAATAGTCTGGTCTTGTATATGTTGTAGTGTGTTGCTTCCTTCATCGCACTGCACGATGCTCTTATTTGTGGAAGTCGCCAGTGGGTTGCGCAGTCTCCTCTCATTCACTTCCATGTTCCCGCTTATATTTTCTCCTTTAAAATGTCCAAATAGTCAGGGAATGATAAGAAGGAAATTCTTCGGTGTGATAGAGATATATTTCGAAATATTTGATTGTTTGCGTTGATACTAGTTCTGCCATAATGAAGATAGTCAACTTTAAGTTAGAAAGTGTATATGACATTGAATTCCGGTGAACATCCAAATAGATATTTACATCTTACCCTTTATGGAAAAGATACATTTGAATGGAAAGAAAGAATAAACGAATCCGATTTTCGTTAAAAACTGACACACTATGGTAGAAATGACTGATATACCATTTTATTAGCAGTGACGTCATAGCCTCACATTCAGAAAACCTCGTGTATTCTTTTGAAACAATTTGGATCGTGAGGTTATGAAGCTATTTATCTGTGTAGTTTACACGCATTGAACAAAAATGTGAATATTCAAAATGCAGTACAAAAAAGGAAATGTTTACCAAGTCAATTTTGAGAAAATATAGGCCCGGGTTACATTCCCTTACCGAAATCTATCTTCTGAAGATTTCTACACTTTAACCTTTACCAGCCTACATGAAAGATTACCGCCCTTCCATCAGGGAAGTTTTCGAATTGTCCACATGCTAGAAAATCAAACATCTCAAGAGCACCAAAAATTATACACACACTGTACGTACGTAGGCACTGAGTTTATTTCGGTAATGGTTTAAACTTGAAACAGCATGTACAATATTTAAGAAATATTTAGTGAGGGCGCTGGGAGTAGCTGGGCCGTAAATGTCGGGGCGCAAATATTGGCATGTGAATGATTTTATTCTTGAATCAAAAATAGATGTTACCCTGTGAGTGTCTATCTGGCATTGTTGATCAACATTAATGTCTCTTTATTGAAGAACACAACTCTTGCACGCTCTTAGGTTCCCTTAAATTAAGGAATACTCCGTGGTCTTTCAAACAGATGTTTTCCCGGTCTAGTAACAAAGTCATATAGTCATTTCAAAAACAAAATTGAGATCTTAGTGTAATCAGACCATTCTTGAGAACAGTTTCTTTCCTCACAACATTTTCAGATATGGCTCATATAAAAAATAAAATTGATATCAAAGTTTTTCAAATGTATAACAAGCTATGCTATATCTGTTCAAGTATATGTACGACGAAGATAGAGCATTTAATCTAAGGGGCGAAATTAAACCACCTTGCATGGGTAGATCACAAACTCACTGGGAGCAGGCGCGTAGCCAGGAATTTGAAAGGGGGTTGGTTTTTTGCATAAAAGGGCAACAAACCTTGAAAAATTAGGTGCTTATTATATTTTAAGATTTCAAAAGGGCACTTTCCCAACAAAAGGGGGCTCGTTCGCTCGGACAAACCCCTTCGCGACACGGGCCTGGGAAGTCTAATCAAGTTGAGTTACTTTAATTGGTTAGTCAAACCTTCGTTAAATTGCTAGGACAAATTTATTGGGGGCATAAATAAAATTGTATATATAAGTGTGTATCGCCCATTGTGATTGTGCAGCACAACGGCGTGGAGTCCAGGAGCCTGCTTATGGACACATGGCGGGGGCCAGGGGGCAAAGCTCTCGATAACCTTTCCGAATTTTTGAAATGTTTAGGATGGGGGAACGGGGGAGGGGGGGGGGGGCAAGTGCACCAATTCTCTCCTTGCCGGCGCCACTGTCAGTGACATCGCTAGAGAAAAAAAACGGTTTAGTGTTTTACTTTGTATTTGAGTGAAACAGAAAAACTATCGGGGAACGTCCCTTCTTCGACGCTACTCTTTCTGCATAAATTTTCACTCTAAGACCCTAAGTAAAATAATGCAAGTTTGTATTTCTTTTCTGTGTTTGATTGTCGTTTCTCTTACCAAAGATAAACAGCGTACATTGCGCAATAATATTAAACATATTCCCCCATTGTCTAATTACCATCTGTTTGTTGAAATATCAAACCAGCGACGTGTATCAGAACAACTCATGAGTCAACATTTGCTCCATTTCATAGATATCAAAGGTCAGAACTGAAATTTCTAGTAAGATGAAATATACGCAATCTCAAGCATGGGTGTTAATGCTATCTTGCGAAATAACCCTGTCCCCCCCCTCTTCCCCTCCCAATTTTGTTACTCTTCGGGAGAAACCTGTATTCCTACTTTTAGGGGATCTAAAACAATTGGATTGCATAAGAGCTCATACTATTTGTTTTACTACAAAAGAAAGCCGTATTTCAGTATTTTTGGAGCATTTAGAGGTTCATAACAGCGCGGATAAATCGTCGTCCATGCTTTCTCCGACGTCACAATCAGCTGCTTCCTACAGGGAGACAGGTAAAATTTTAATTAAATCGACACCATAGTCCGTATGTTATGAATGTGCGCGTGATCGGTGGTTGGTCAATAGAATACTAATAAGAAAATTTAGTGTTTGAATATAAATTGAATTTCTTAAGGCGAGCGATTTTCTTTAACACTTTTAAAGACTTTTTATTATTGATTTGATAAAAGTCGATATTTATAAACCTCCACTTACTAAAGAGAGATTTTCCAAAACGAATTTTGCATTTAAATTTCTATTTCCTTGAAAACCGGATATTTGGTTCCAAACCTGATTTGTGCGATCTACGTTTCTTAAAGATTTTCAACAATAACAACCATTATCTTCTTTTTTCTAACTTCCAATGTTTGTACGATTTTCTAATGCCATTTGATAATCATGGTAAACAGAAACTTGCTTGCATGATGCTTCATTGTTAATGTTGCCTAATCATGGCGGCCTTAGTTACATTGAACATCAATCATTTTAATGGAAAGGTATCGTCCCATCGATGAATTCCGAGTGAGCGCCGCCGTGCGTAGTAATGTCACTTCCGGTTTGCAATTATCCTTATTGATTGCGATAATTCTGTGTTGCTATCGATAACAAATATAAGCCCCTACGTTCGGTCCTACGGATGTGTGATCGATAACATCGCAGATTATTTGCGATCAATAGGATAAATTAAAAGCCGGAAGTGACGTTACCAGTACGGCGGCGTTCGCTTCTGAATGTATTTATGGGACAATACCTTTCCTTTAACGATCTCAGTGATGCTTGAAGATACAATTTTCACAGCAGTCCAAAAATTGTCGAAGAATGAGCGATGTTTGCGCAGTGGTTGCTATGTTAAAGATATATTGGGACTATGTTCTAAAGGTATGTTAACATGGCAACATTTGTTAAACTGCTGTGACACCTACACAAATCCGTGGCAGTAACAATATAATGTATCCGAATTGGTTCACATTGACAATTTACGGCGTATTTACATCTCAGACATCAACACGTTATTCTAAGCAAATATAGGGCGACGTTTGTGCTTTAATTTGTAAATCCTTTATATCATGATTATTTAAAGTTATGCATCAGGTTTTGAATTTTTAACAAATCCCCAATCAAATTCTTAATGGAATATACTTTCTCATCATTAAAAGTGATTGAAGGAAGAAACTGTAAAGAATTAAATAAAGATTGTGTCAAGCTTTCCACCCTGCCATACATCACAAATTCAGCATAAATTAAATCAATCAATCTGTGATCAGCTATACCTTATAAACAAATCAGTCTTATTTAAAAAATCAAAACTGACCTACTATGATGTTGATACCCTGTGAACCAATATAAAACACTACTACGTGTTCATAGACCTTTCAAACACATGCTAAGTTGGCTGGTTAAGTATAATCAGTTGATGATATAGAGGCCAAAGGCACAGAAGAAAATATTTCTGCATCTTAGTCAGCTTAAGACATGAATATTCTGTAGTGATTTTGAACACAGCGTAGCATCTTGTTACAAATTTCCCAAATTAATTCATCAATTTATGTATAAGAAAAATGTATAGGATTGTTCCGGTGAATGTTCATTGTCATTTATATCATACAGAACTATAAATAAAATACGTAAGTATTTTGATTATTTATGCCGTTTATGACTTATTTCAAAGTGCATGCAATACCCCTCAATATTCAATAATTAAAGAGGAAATGTTTCCAATAACTTAAAAACAGACAATTTTCAAAGAAATACCTACAAGTTGTCTTGGATATGCAAGTATGACGATATACATTGCGCCTGCCAATTTTCAACATACTGGTGAAATTTCTGAAATGTATTAGCTCCTAAATGAAATACTGTCTTTCTAAAAAACTTTATAAAGGGTTTATTGGTTAAACTTTTTTCAAAATATTTTAGTATATTGTCAAGTAAAGTGGATGACACAAGAAGCGTAGACTTTGAATTTTCATGTTGTTGGTATTTGAGATAAATACTTTTTCAATCAATAAAACAATATCGAGAAAAGTAATAGCTCTCATTAGACGTATGAGATAGTGGGACAGGTTTTAACATGACATTAAACTTTGATGAATAAAGAAAACGTGATACATAGAACAATTACACCTATTTACACTAAGAGGTCAAAACAATTTCAAATTCACTTGAAGTCGGGTTAATTTGCAAACCCGAAAGCGACCAATAACAAAGTGTGTTAAGGCGGCCCAGCAATATATAAGGGTCTAAAAGAGTTTCATTGCACCAAAAACGACCTTCTTATAGGGAGCTTGACATTAAATAAAATAAAATCAGATTAAGCATTTGAGTCTTTGTCAAAGACAAAAATATTTGTGAAATTTTAATGTTAATATATATAGTAGAAATCATCTTATCACCTCACGGGAGATTTCATAAAAACTAGCTGATCCAAAGGTCATACAACCATACTGGAAAAAATCTACAAGATTTGTGAAAGGTGAATTAAATAAAAACCGGTAATTTTTACATTTTCGTATGTGTTATTTGCTGATAAACTTCCGTTATATAATATTGGCATAGCCAATTATGCATATATTACTAGCAAATATGATACATGGAATTAGAATTACCAATATGTTGAAGAAAGTATTCGAAAAATATCGAAGACTAGAAGGTTTCTGTATTCTATTTGATTATTTTCTGAGATATTGAAGCTTCAAACAACATGTTATGAGATTAGTGAAAAGTTACAAAAGAAATTGTAAAAAAAGTAATAATTGTAATGAAACGAAAGTTTTAGAAATACAATTTTAAAGTAGATAACAGTTTTGGGTCTAATAAATTTTCTATAATATATATTTCAAAACTGTTTTCTTAAAGTAATGTTGATTTTCAGCATATCTTTGCAGTACGCTTTTTTCAAGGCAGTTATATCATTATGGACAGAGCAATATACCAAAGTAATTTCTTCCATTCCTGTTTAGTCTTTTATATCATCTGTCAAACATGAACCAAAAATCCAATCATAAAAGTTCCAAATTGCAAATTACTGATTGAAGAATTCAATTTTGTAACGGTTTTGTAGCTCCGATGTGGCACAGCAGCGTTTTGGGTTCCGAGTTCTCGTAATGTTTTATTTGATATGTTAAACGCCTTACCTGCAAATTAGTTATTTGACAGTCTTACATGTTCTTAGCTCCTTCCATCACATCTAGACAATTATCCCCGAAAGATGAATTTCACTCTAAGCTTCCTTTAGACAAATTTTGCTTTAGACTTAGCTTGCTTCGTCCCCCCAAATTATGTAAAGATGGGTTCATCGAGGTCTCAATAATCTTCTTAACATCTTTAGCGGCTGGAGTATAACATTATTGTTTTCAGAATTCTCAAAATAGACCTAAAAGTTTTCCAAAAAATTGTAAAACGCAATGGCTGAGCTCCTTCTGAAAAGGCAACTCATCTGCAAGAAGAAACAACCCGTCGAAGCTACCCAAGTCACCAAATGCTAACAAAAACCGCCCCCGTTTGACATCTTCCTTCTCCATAGCTTTCTTGTTACAAAAAACGATTTTAGTTTCTTCTTATCGAGTAGGCCAACATCCATATCATTTGAACTACTCTCTCAACATTTCGAGGTACTCTTCAGCTTTTTCCAAATTTCCATTCATAGCGGTTAAAAAAACTAATCCCCAAATTATTTTAGCATAGCTTGCTTTAATTTGGCTAGTTTGTCCACATTACAACGTGATTCGGCAATACAGGTGGTTGTACTGCCTATGAGCCTCTGTGTATTTCCTTACAAGCAAATAGGCCTTCGCCAAATAAATACCATACCTAAAAATAATCTTTTTGCAAATGCGTTGTAGTTTTTCCAGAACTTTGTTGACATCTTTTTTCGCAATATTTGTATGTAAATATAAGTTATGTTCTAGCATGGGGTAAAGAAGTAAACTGCTTCACACACATATTAATCACCTTCAAATATTTTTTAAATATCTCTGGATTGCTTAAAGAAAGAGGATAACGAAAAAAGTGTACTTTTCTTAGTAATTCAAAATATTTATATTTTCTCCCATTTCTAACCTGGCTTTTAAGATGTTCTAGTAAGGATTTGACTTCCGTTTTCTTCCACAGTAAAGATAACTATTCTAATTCTAGAATTCCAGCGTCGTTGTTAAATTGATGGTCCTTGAGACAGTGAGAGTAATTTCAACTTTGTCCAAGGCCAATTCTAATTTATTCCTGATTTCGGCAGTTATGATATTCCACATCCTTTCATTGTATTTTTGTATCAATTATCCACCTTCGCAGGAACGTCATCTTCATGTAGACTTCTGATATTCCATTTTCATCTTTTACAACTTTCATATATTTCAAGGTTTTTTTCCGAGTTTAAAAATCTATTTTTCCTGAAAAATTATAAGGACCCCTTTAATTGTTTTTCACATTATTTTAGACATTAAATATATTCCGATTTATAATTAATCGTGATATATCGAAGTCTAAATACTTACGATTCCAAGATTTTGATATAAACTTGTTCTATTTTACCAAATTTTGTACCAAAATATCTTCAATTTTTGAAAAAGTAAATAAAGCACAAAAAGAAGAGAAAGTAGGTCAACATTAATTTTCCGACCGATAGAAGTTTTGGAAATTTCCCGGTGAGGATTGGGGGTGGGGAGGGTATACCCTATAAAGCTTTTTGGCTATGCCATATGCTTTGAAAATACGACAGTTGAAAAGTGTCCCTCAGAACTTGTGCCCCAGAAACATTTTCCGCCGTTTCTGGGAATAATGGAGAATCCAGGACCCCAAAAGCTCCCTCGATTCAACCTAGGAGTAATTTTATCCTCCTTTTTTTTGTAAAACCTGTGTTTGCTATGTTTTGTCCGATCTGGTGGATTATCATAGCACGATATTATATTTGGGACCCTGGTACATATAAATTCGGTAAAATATGTTTACCACTTTATGATTCTCAATGACATTCAAAACAATCTAGAAAATTGATGATTTACAGATGCGAAAACAGCGGAAACATAGGGATACCAAAGTTTCAAAATCCTTAAAATATTTTTGAGGAGTGTCTCCCAAATAAGCTTAAGCAATTAAGCTCGGTGACCAATAAATAATAAATCATACGTATTCCAAAGGTTACAAAACCCTCCTTGCACCCACTATCCTTTTTACCTGGCTGGTTGGATCCAGTTCTGTCTACACTTAACATGCTGCTTTGATGATTCAAAGTTGTAATTGTCACCACATGTCTTACCCTTATTTATCAACTCCATTTTCATAGTAATTCTAAAGGGATATTTCTTGTCGATAGATACTTTGCTTTTGGGTGCCGCAGTGAGATAAAATACGGGTCCTTAAAAAGAACATAATAAGTTCTGGGTCCGTTTTAGTGTTGACTTTGTAGTTATCTCTGGCATATTTTAAGCCGGTTTTTTTTTTATTTTGATGCTAAATGAAAGCTATCAACTAAGGGGCACATACGTTCCTCTGCATGCTCGAAGCAAGGAATTTTCACATAAAAGTTCTTGCCACTGTATGTGTTTAATTTTCTAATAATGTTCAATTCACTCTTGGATAGTAACTCCTTGCTTATACCACAAGTAGAACAGAGATCCTACTAAAACGAATAATAACTTACTTGTACAGAGCGAATGACAATACATTTCTCGGGACATTTCCTATGCAAAAACAAAATGAAATTACTAAACCGAATGACAACAAGTGTCCTACTAAAACGAATGACAACCTAATGCTAATCTAACCCTATTTTGTCATTCGTTTTTGTTTGTAGCTCAATTGTCATTCACTTTGCAAAGCGAATGAATCGTCATACAAATTCTTTAGACTGTGTGTATGTAATGTATATTGTCCTTCTTGTCATTCGTTTTAAAGCCGTTACACATCAAACGCGACGCGGCGAGCGATTTTTTAAAAAACAAAATTGAATAAAACAAAGGCAAAGACACATTTTGGCCCCTTGTTTTCAGATAAGGATCTTCATCGCATGGCTATTTAGATGACGACTGA
Organism: Chiridota heheva; assembly: GCA_020152595.1. Lineage (NCBI taxonomy): Eukaryota > Metazoa > Echinodermata > Holothuroidea > Apodida > Chiridotidae > Chiridota > Chiridota heheva. The sequence goes on along the minus strand of JAIGNY010003681.1, from coordinate 53,933 downwards.
AAATTGATTGAAGGGGCCTTTATACGCCTATTAAAGCATAATTTGCGTCGCGATTGGAAATCGCACCCCATTTAAGCAAATTTCTCCACAGTTTGAACAAAACAAAAATTCTAACAAATTTTCTAGTATCATTACAAAGCCTCAATTATAAACTTCATCGTGTGTAAGCAAAAAGTCAAAGCATCTTATTATATTTGTTTCCTGAATGATTATCTAAAAAATCGCTCGCCGCGTCCGCTCAGTGCTTAACGGCCTTTAGCTTTACTATAAAACAGTCAAAGTTTCTGTGCTTGATTGTCGATTCTGTTACCCAAGATAAAAAAACCCATTAATTTATCATTCGTATGCAAATTCCCTATTGTCTTATATACCGACTGTCTGTTGAAACGTCAATATGATGTGGTGCATCATAACAACCGTGAGTCAATATTTGTTTCATTTGATAAAAATCGAAAGTCACAATATAAATATCTCTTCTAAGTAAGTTCTCATTTACGCAATATCACGTATGGGTATTAAAGTTCATTGATATGTTGAGCAACAATCATAAGTAAATTCCCCGTTTTAATTGTGTATGACACTTCAGAAGAACACTTATTTAAAAAATACACAAGTATAACTGATATTTTTAAGGATCTAAAACAAAATCATTTACAGTTGTTATTCTTATGAAGAGGTATAACACCGTTTGACAATTTTCATGATTCAATTGATAAAAGTAAAAGTGAACAAGCCTCTACAAATTAAAGATATATATCTCAAAACAAATTTTCCTATTTGTTTTCTCTAAATCGAGATGATATTTGTTTTCAAATGCTTCCTTTTTTCTGAAAGTTTTGCAGATATTCATCAGCAAATATCAACCGTTCTCCAAATTTCGAGTAGACTACGTGTAAAATTGTTTAAGACCATTGAATATTCGTCGTCAGGCGCCACGGTAAAAAAGACGCATGTTGATTTATTGTTAATGTTGCCTAATGTAGCCACTATTATATTCAAGATCATTCATTTTAAGAATCTGAGTGATTTTTAAGATCTTAGTTTGTTAGTCTCTTAGTAATACCTCAAAATACAATTTAAAAGTCCAAATGGGGTTGAAGAATGAGCGATGCTTGCGCAATATGATCCCTGGACTTCATATATAAGTAGGTTATTTTATCTCAGTGAGGAAACCGGTCATTGGTCAGATGACCTAGCTGCTTTGTGATTCGATGATGTATAGGAAATATAATTGAAAGGTACACTCTACATGGACGTGTAGAATCAACAATCAACATGGAAAGCATTTCATCATAATTAGTTAAAAATTGAGAACATTAGAGCGTATTTACATCTTAGACACAACCCTCGAAAATTGCGTTTGCTTTGTGGTCCCCAGCTCGAAAAGAAAAGTGCCGACCATGCATGCCATGTTCCCTTATTTCCGAAATTTTGATCGCCGAAATTCTTAAGTACAAAAAAATCTGTTTTAAGTTTATTATTTTTGAATGAAAAAAACCAAAAAAACATTTTGCCCCGACGGTTTTCTTGCATGAAAAAGTTCATACTTCATACTTCAACCCTTCTTAATTTCAAGCAGAAAACCAAAACTTTTGAAGCCCGACGCGCAATATGGATTCTAAAATTGAACTATTGTATAATAAATGTACATATATAGTCTGTATACAGAGTGTATTGCGCACGTTCATGTGTTATCCTGTATCGAATGCATGCACTCTAAAAAAAGGTTGGTCAGATATCTGACCATTGTGCTTGGTCCGCTCAAATTTCCCGCGATCTGACCACATTGTAGTCAAATATCTCACGTCCTGTGGTCATACCAGGGAGATGACGCTGACCACAGTACGTGGTCAGAAAATATACGTGTTTTCATTGGCTTAACTACGGGCACTTACGCAATACCACCAAACCAGTACCGCTGACCATCGCCATCTTGGAGACTTGATGGAAACTCGCGTGAATTTCAACCTAAAGTAACAAATATCTATTGCAGATATGGTGGAAAACGTGGAAAACTTGAGGAATGTAACTTAAATGCGTTGAAAGAAACGTTTTCCGGTGAGTGGATTTTGTTCGTTGAACTTTTAAGCAGTTTCGTTTTTACTTATACACACTGCTAGTCTAATGTTATTTTGCAAGGTAGCGCCAGTGCGGTATAGTACGTTAAAATACGGTAAGACTTCTTGGGTGTGACTTTGCCTTTGAAAAACTTTTCTGGAAGTATACTGACGAATGCAGGCACATTTGATAGTTTCGCGTACTTTAATTAGCATTGCTGCGGCATTTTTTTCGTATTAAGCTTTTGATTTGGTTAAATTTGACCTAGTTTAAGCTATCCTGGATTTAGAAATAACGTTAGGAATTTGGTTCAAATTTCAAATCATAGTTATATTGATATTCGGCCTAGTTAGGTTCAAAATGAATTAATTACGACTGATCAATGTAAAATAAATCTAAAGCTATTCTTGAAATAGGCCTAGGCTTCTCGTTTTAACCACTTTTTGTACATCTTTAGTCATAATTTTGTCTGAGATAAAGTCAAATGCAGAAAATATGCAAATCAGATTAGTTATAGGCTAACATCGTACCTCATTGAATATGCAAATCATGCAACCCACAACAGTGTCTTTGTTTCCTTGCCTTGTTGTTATGTATGTTGCTAGGTGTCGTGGAAGTCTTGGTAGTTTATATCCTGTTTACTTGGTTTGTACTTTGTATATAATTGTACTGTGTGTGCAGCAAAGGGAATGGGAATTTTGTATAGCATTTTAAAAACAGTGGACATTTAACAAAATTGCACTGCGCAAAAAAAGAATTGGACAATTTTGCAATCATTTTAAAACAGTACACATTACGAATGAAATCTACTGTATGATGGCTGTCAAGGCTTAAATTATACATTTCTTTTTCTTTTTGTGTTATTATTCTTTAAAGTAGAATTTAGAAATAGAAATATGCAAACAATGTACGGTGTCACCTTAAGTAAATCCAAATACTCTCACTAATAATGTCTGGGAAGGGATGTTTTATAGATTAAAAAAAAAAAAAAAAAAACAGTGGCATAGATTTGGAGAAAACCTTGTATAACATTTTGTCTTCAATTAAAATCTGTAATAATATTTTTTCCAATAATTTATGAAATAGTTTTTCTACAGAATAAAAGTCGTAAAAATGCAATCAAGTTTTTGTTAATGAAGAAATAAGTGTCTGTGTACTGATGTAATGCTTTTGTGGGAATTTACACACAGAAGCTGCATGAATCTAATTTCATTGGGGGGGTGTGTGAAAAAGGGGCCATGTCTTTTTAGAGAAATAACAGAAAAACAATAAGAGACCTAAGGATAGCACCAAAAAGGCTGGAAAATTGCACATTTGACCTAGGGGGGGGGGGGCGGAATTATTTCGGCATTTTCTTGAAATTGTTTTCTTGCTGGAATTTTTTTCGTTTTTTTATTATTTTTTTGCGGGAATTTGATACTATGTGCGGAATCCCGCATCTAATGTAAACACTGCATTACAGGTAGGTGTTAAACTGTAGTGTGTTTTTCTCATTTCAATCATTCAATGTAGCTTACCATGCAGGCTTTGTCATTCTTGTAAAATCAAAACGAAAATTATCTGCCCTACATTTTTGAGAATCTTTTTACTTTAAGAGGAAGCATGGTTTTCCAGAGGCAGAGGAAGCCATTCTTCTTCTGGTTATCTCGAACAGCGGTTGAGAAATGTACGGAAGAAAACAGGGAAGAGTCAGGGCCGTTAAATCTTAGAAGCAGCCAGTTGCCAAGATAACCTTACCAGGTAAGATAAATGTATATTTTACAGGTTGAGGTTTTGTATCCAGTGTGATATTTTCACAAGATTATTTTGACCTCACCATGAGAATGATTGAATGATTCTGTCAAACCATGTTTATGCACTGTGTGAAGGTCAGCAGTCTACACAATGTTCCTGGAATAAGGCCCGAGTCAGATAGCAAAAAAACAATGAAACCGTGAACTGGACCCTATCCGGGTACCAGAAAATTAACAGTAACAAAGATAAAAGAAAATAAATATCAGCAAGTTAGTCTTCCCAATTTTGTCAGTAACATATTAAGGTCAGCATTATGTCAGCATCGACTTCACATGTCAGCACAGTCTTAGAAAAGGGGAATGTACATTCAAAATCGAAGTCAGATAAATTTAAAATATGGGCACTTTGTCTTGTAAACTGTGAAACAAATGGTATGGTAAAACAATTTCTTGATTTTTCCGGTCGAATTTTGCCTGCCCCCTATCCATCAATATCTATTTTTTGGGGGGTAAAAGTTGTGCAAAATTTCATGATTTTTAGTCTTTTTGAGACAACTTTTTGAAGAAAATAACATAACCATGGATCGCAATACACTTACTGCACGACCAAGGTATTTTGATGAAACTTACTTTACATATTTTTAATTAAAAACATGAAGAGCAAACCATTCTCCCTAATTCAACTAAGGACATGATTTTCTTCTTTACAAAAAAGGCATTCAAAGTTTTCAGATACCCGGTGGCTAGATACCCGGTGGCTAGTATTGTATGATTCAATGCAAATTGGACTGTCTGTCCAAACAGGATTTACTCGATAACATATGGATGTCACTTAGTCTTGTCACCATATCACAAATATGAATAGGAAAAACACATTTAATTTGCAATTATTTTCATTTTATGTTTTTGGCATATACAAACACTCAGAGGGATTCACCTTTTCTAAATATCAAGGAATATTGGACAGCTACAGCATATTCTCTTGCACCTCTGTGATTAAAAGGAGCATAGATCAGTCTTCATCAGGCATTCTGGTTTTACGGATACAAATGATTGTACAATAAAATTAGGCTTTCTTAATTTAATTGTTGCTTCAAGAGAATCAATTTTGTTTAGAATTTTCTGCCACCTGGCAAGTGTATGAATATTCATAATCCAAAGCTGCACAAGGTTTTTTAAATCTTGGCAGAAGTGTTTGTTACTTGCATTGTTTTTATTCTGATTCAAGAGGTTTTAAGTTATGTTACTTACATATTGGTCAGTATAGATTTCTACGCTTTTAGCATTTTACTCTGAATTCAAATTGTAACTAATTTTTCCTTATATTTACAGATTGGAACCAACATCCCACACATCTGGAAAGGGTTCAAATTGTAAAGAGAAGCATCAACCCTTTATTCTTTACTAGGATCGCGTTTCTCTCCAAGTCAAGTATTTTTGGTTGTTGACGGTCTTGCCTTAGAACAGCCCTCACTACTTAAAGCCGTTGATGTCTTTTAAGGCTTTTACGTGTTTGACCTCCACTACCCCAAGCAATGTCACACCACGTGGGAATTTGTGCAGAAGTTTTTGTTTCAACTCACGGACGGTAAGGGGAAAATAGTAACTTCCCCTGCAGTACGGACTCTTCGTACCTATCTTGAAAAGGATTGAACATGCAGTTATTGTCTCCTGGTGTGCTAGGTATTTTTTGCTTCTTTTATTTTAGCGGGTATTTTATGTTGGTTTATATTAAGAGTTTTAAAATATCACTTTCATATATATGGTAAAGGACCTTTCAAAGAAATAAATTGGTGTCAAAATCATGTTGACATATATTTCTCTATATTAGTTATTACCTTTAAAAGATTTTAGCAGTGTGTTTTAAAAGCTTGATTAGCCACTTTTCAGCATGCTAGTGATATCTTTCAAATGAAGTAACTCATTTAATAAGACTTTCTGTGTAAACATCAGTAATAATTACATTTGTTTAAAGTCCTCATAGCTTATTCAGCTTTAGCGTAGATATTCTGATTGCAAGATCTTGTTTTACTAAGCATTTTATGTCCTTTTCAGTATTAGATAAAAGAAAATTATTATGTTCTTTGTCCATACTACCTAAAAATTATTTCAAGTTATGTTTATAAGTTATTGAATAGGACAAGTTTGAATGCAAGCTTTCGGTAATGCCCTATAAAATGCACGGATCGCTTGTTATGGAGGGTATACCTGCTTTTTCTTTACAAAATTTCTGAATTTATCTTGATCTAATTGAAAAAATTTGCAATCTTATCATTGTCACCTGGACGCCAACGTTTGAGTAAAATTTAGGAATCTCTGCGTTTTCATTCTCGGTGAAAGAGTGTGTTGTTTGAGTGCTTATTTCACCATTTGTCTGTCTTTCATAGTAGCTCTCAGAGACTTTGTTCATTTGATATTTTTCTTGTGCATATAAAGAATTTTTGACTATTTACTTTATGTATTTTGATGTTATTTTCAAATTTAAACTTGCCAATCCTCTGTTGCAATGCTAGCATTAAACCAAAAGTCTTCCAGAGAGTTTTTATGTAGGGGTAAACAAGTTGGCATAATTTCACAGTTGCCATTCCTCCTTGTGGGCAATTTAAGTTACCATGCAGTTGTTGAGTAAAAGTTTTAAGAAGTATTTAAAAGTCACCTTGATGGTTTTAGCATGATGGTTTGCTAACTCTGTAATAATTTTGGTGTATCCAAAGTTAGTATTTATTTCCAAAGTTGAAAAGCCAGTGTATTTTTGTGAGTTTCAGCCCAAAAGGAATATTTTATTGGCATAATTTGTTGATCTATTTAATAACATCGATTATCTCTTGTTTAATAATACAATCCTCTGTTTTATTTCTGAGAAAAGAGTGTTACAAATAAAGTAAGCTTCAATCTGAAATTTCTTTGTTGTTGGTGTTTCTATTCTGATAAGATTTGACCAAGTTTTAAGTCAAATTCACTATTTTAGAGTCAATTTGACCACTAAATGTTGTCAAAAGATTGACCAAGTTGTGTTGGTCAAATGATTTGACCAACCTTGGATGGTCAAATTTGACCACATATGGTTCGGTGCAGAATTTACTACCCAGTTGGTCAATTTGACCAAGTTGGCGTGGTCAAATGATTTGACCAAGCTTGGATGGTCAAATTTGACCACATATGGGTCGGTGCATAGTTTACTCGGCACTTGGTCAAAATTTGACCACATTGTGGTCAAATTTGACCATTTTTTTTTTAGAGTGTGCATTCATTGAATTGAAAGAAAAGTAGTTCCTGCATATGTCGTCATCGACCGGCAAATTTGAAATGCCTAATTTAGCCATTGTCTGTTACTTTCGATAACAATACTGAGAGTGTTCATTTTGCGGAATTTTATCACATAATTGTTCGGACTGAATTACGTTGTTGTTGCTTACAACGGCCTACTGTGTTTATATTTATGATTATATTGATCTGATAACTTTTGACCTCAAGTTTGATCCTTTCAAGGGTTTGGAGAATGAAAACATGTATAATGTTAGTAACCAGAATCTAAATCAGCTGATCGGCCGACAAGCTCAAACTGTAAGCCTAAGCCAAGGTACCAAATAATTCTCGTTGAGCTGGTTCTCAAACTTTTAAAAAATCCTTGTTACAAATTAGTCACGTGTTAATCCTGATAATCTTTTAATTAGTCCATATATAACGTATAACTTCGGTGAGTCACAACACCACCTACTGTACATGCATATGCACACATGCTTTACTTTAGTACGTTACAATGTCAGAATGTTCAGCTGTTCTTTTTGTTTCTATGTTAACGTACACGAATCCTGACACGGACAAAAGTAGGCTTGGTACATATTTTTGTGTAGGCATTCTGCACTAGGACTAGCTTTAGGATTAGGGAATAGTTGCTCAGCAACACGCAAAGTGAAGTATATCTAATTGAGTTTCTTTCAGGTTGTATTACGTTAATAAATATTTTACTATCGTCAAAATGTATTTTAGTACTTTTTTCTTATGTAAATATGAACAATTTCAAAGACTTTTTAATGATTTCTTTACTTTAAGCTCATGTATTGCTATGTTATGAGTATCTTTAGTTTGTTACTTTGCGGATGAATACTACATATTGAAGCTGAGTCAATGTTATTGTATTGTATTTTGAAAATTGATTATAAAACTTTCAAAAGTTGTTTGCTTATTTTTTCAAATTATTTATATATATATATATATATATATATATATATATATATATATATATATATATATATATATATATATATATATATATATATATATATATATATATATATATATATATATATATATATATATATATATATATATATATATATATATATATATACATATATATATTTTATATATATATATATATATATATATATATATATATGTGTATATATATATATATATATATATATATATATATATATATATATATATATATATATATATATATATATATATATATATATATATATAACAAATATAATATAATATAATGAATATGTATGCTTCAAAGATAAATTCTTCATAATATACAAACCACACTTAGCATCACTAAGCAAAATAAACGAGCTGTCCAGTACATGCAAACACGGAAGGAAAAAAAATACATTTATTATGTAACTATAGATAAGAGCTATTTCCCCCATTGTTAGTATATACGACACTTTGAACAGTTGTACATTGTAATTCATCATCTTATCGCTCAGCATTTTGTGTCTAATAAGTGAAGGTCAAGACCAGGGTCAAGACCCTCACTTACCCTTACGAAACAGATCTGTCAAATAAAATGTACAAGGTTTAACTTGTAGGTCTATAATTTTATATATATATATATATATATATATATATATATATATATATATATATATATATATATATATATATATATATATATATATATATATATATATATATATATATATATATATATATATATATATATATATATATATATATATATATATATATATATATATATATATATATATATATACAAGTTATACCAATTCTAGTTGATAAAGAGCTCAATACACAAGGCAGAGCTAGAATATTAATAATAACGAATCTAGACATGCTACTTTAAGTTTCACGCCCTTTCGCGTTCATCAGGTAGGTGTGGTAGTAAACATAAACATAGCTTGGCTCTCTCAGTCTTGCACGCTTTAGTGCACTTTGGTGACGGCATTTCGATACCAGCTTTTTCTCTCGTTAATCAAGTTCTCTTTTCTTGAGAAAGAAGAGATAATTGCGAACTTTTCCTCTAAGCATAGGCTACATTGTGCGGAAGTGCCTCTTACTAGAATGTTTCACAACTATTCATTGAATTGTGTAACTTTATTCGCTGTCCTTGAGGTCCCATATAAACTTCGATAGCTCCGTACCAGTTGTATCTACCTACTGTGGTATAGCGATTATCATACCTGTCTACAGACCACGAGGCCCTGGGTTTAAGCCTGGGTTGGGTAGACACGCCAGTGTACCACAACTGGTTATCAAAGGCCGTGGACATTGACTTGGTTGTCGATGTTATGTTTGTCCGTACGTCGTACCTGTGTTCTCGTCCGGGTCGTATTAAGCGTTTCGTGATAGCATTGTTACTATCATAAACGAATACGCAGGCGACGACCCCGTCATTGTAATTGTGTGTCCACTCGTCGTCGTCGTCGTCGTCGTACCATTAGCAAAACGTTTATTTGGAAAAGATTTTGTGTGGTTGTTGTATCTCAATTTAAAAGATCCCTGCTCATGCCTATGTATGAGCGGCTTGTTGTATTGGTGCACTACTGCCTGTTACACAATGGAAGTGGCCAAGCATTCTCTGGGCAGGCGGCATGCCGCGGGGCGCTGGCAATTGCATTCTTTGGTGGGGTTGAGGTTGTATGTATTTTGAGAGGATCCTTGACGAACATATATATATATATATATATATATATATATATATATATATATATATATATATATATATATATATATATATATATATATATATATATATATATATATATATATATATATATATATATATATATATATATATATATATATATATATATATATATATATATACATATATATATATATATATACATATATATATATATATATAGAGAGAGAGAGAGAGAGAGAGAGAGAGAGAGAGAGAGAGAGAGACAGACAGAGACAGACAGACAGACAGACAGACAGACAGACAGACAGAGAGAAGAGGGAGAGAGAGGAAAGAGAAAGAGAGAGAGAAAAAACAGACTTCAAATGGCACACTTTGAAAGGCTATTGTTTTTGCTATCTGCAAAACACAATGGAATGACTCCAGTGATGTCCAATTTAATACAAAGTTGTAACCTGCTTCAATTACATGAAAGTAAGCAAGATGTAGGCTTAACAGAATCCAAAGTAGAGAGAAGTTCAATAACATTTTTGAAATTTTTCCAAGTTTCTGGAACTAAAAATTGAAAATAAATGGTCCTGTGAGTAGTGATGGCTAAAACAAGATGGTCGGTTAAAGTACTGGTCCAGGGAACAATGAATGACATATAAACAGAAGATAAGAGTAGAGAGCTTCAAAAGGCTGCAGCTTAACAGCGTCCGCATGCAGAAAGTGTGTATTAACTAAGTATGTTCATCATGGTGTGATTACAATTTTTGTAGTAATACTGAAAACATTTTAAACCAGATATTTACAAATAACTCACTTCGTAAGATTAATGGCAAACTTGTTTTCAATCAGCAAATTTTAGATGCAGGTTTGTTCCGCATCAAGCAATTATTTAATTGCAATTGAGCCGAAAGATTTCATACCTTTAGACTTGACTCTGGTATTCCCGTTTCTCCTTTCACAGTGTTTCATGGTATCTCGCATGCAATTACAAACGACCGGAAGCTATTTTTTAAGACCATCTCATATTTATTCATACATGATACTTCCATAAGTCAAAATAAAAAGAGCTTTCTTAGTATTATCAATCGTCCAAAGTCTTCCAGGCCTTTTTATAATAACCTAATACAAGCTATTGTTGACAAGCCCTATGTAATATACAATGGAAAAGCCCATCCTTTAATAACATCTATTGGAATGCTGCTTTTACCGTTTACAGCGGTTAAAGACCTTAACCTTCGGTTCACGGAACAGTTTCATTCATAGAATTGTAGGCAACAACTTGTTTTTCTCTTCAGGATTGGTATTGTTGATGTTTCCCTTTGTACTTTTTATTAAGTTAAGTGACGAGACCTATGAGCATTTATTTTGGGATTGCCATATTGTCAAAACAGTTAGAAGGAATGCTGTTGATCTTATACCTTCAACTTCCTTTGCTGTAAGCCAAGCAATAGTGTTTTTCTCTAAAAGAGGGGGGCATCCAATAATTTTGATTTTGATTTTGAATGCTAAAGGTACATTTATAGTTGCAAAATGCAACAGTAATTAACAGATGTGTATCCGTTTGTTTGTTCTTTAAAATTTAGCTCACAAGCTATGCTATGAAATAAACATTTGCGTAAGTAAAAAAAACATACTAATATTTTATCTTTTTCAACAATCTTTTAATGTAATTGTTGATATATATATATATAAAATGTATAAATAAATAAATGAATATATTCATATATATATATATAAAATATATATATATATATATATATATATAAATATATATATATATATATATATATATATATATATATATATATATATATATATATATATATATATATATATATATATATATGTATATATAAATATGTGTGTGTGTATATATATATACATATATGTATATATATATATATATATACATATATATATAGATATATATATATATATATATATATATATATATATATATATATATATATATATATATATATATATATATACATATATAGATATATAAATATATAGATATATATATATATATATAAATATATATATATATATATATATATATATATATATATATATATATATATATATATATATATATATATATATATATATATATATAGTAGCATAACGTGAGTACTGCGCATGTCTCGACATTTTTTTTTTACCGTATTTCACTTTTTACACGTTTTGCATTTTACTCACGTTAATTGATTTTTTTGTATTATTTCTCCAAAATTTTCACAAATTACAATCGAGTGAAAAATATTATCCCTATTACAATGGTTCTAACTTATTTTAACCTATAACAATGGTTCTACACTTAATTACAAGAAAGAAAGAATAAAAACAGATAAATCGCCATTTGACGGTACTTAATATTCAAAAATTCAGTTTCATTATCAACAACCATACAAATCGTCCAGTTTCGTGTGAATGTAAACATATGTTATCATTTTGAAAATCATATCAATCAAGTAGTTAACCTCACAAATGAAGATAATGGTAAGTAATCTCCACATTTGACGGCAATTAATATTCTAAAGTTCAATTTCATTGGCGACAGTTGTTTATTTCTCATAATTCAAAGTAAGGTACCCCTGGCAAATACATTATATTACAAATGAAGGAAGACAACAAATAACACACATAATCTAATTTTCTGTTCTTGTTAATTTGCAGATGCACTACTAATTACCATGCTGTTGTAAAACTTTTCGTGAAAAAAAAAACATCCCGCGCCCCCCAGGGGTAGAGGGAGAACGACCTTATCAGAAATATAATAAAGCCCTTAGGAGGCTCAATAATATCCGCTATGGCGGCATGTACTAAGAAAAATAGAACAAGGCTGTCCCCTTAGACCGTGCTGTGCCACCCCGAGCTTGCACAAAGAAGCCCTGTCATAGATTGTAAAATCAATCCCCAGTTCAGCCCACAACCGTTTCTTTGTCGTAAGAGAGTAGTATTCAGCATATTTTGGACATGTACAGAAGTAAGTGCTGTCGTCTTCTGCATCATAAGCCATAGTTGTATTTGATGCAAACTTAAAGTGTTTGTTACGTCTCAAAAGACGTTTCTTGTTTATCAACCTGACAGAAACAGCGTTTATGCCTCTTATGTAATATATATATATATATATATATATATATATATATATATATATATATATATATATATATATATATATATATATATATATATATATATATATATATATATATATATATATATATATATATATATATATATATATATATACATATATAAATATATATATATATATATATATATATATATATATATATATATATATATATATATATATATATATATATATATATATATATATATATATATATATATATATATATATATATATACATATATATATATATATATATATATATATATATATATATATATATATATATATACATATATACATATATATATATATATATATATATATATATATATATATATATAAATATATATATATATATATATATATATATATATATATATATATATATATAGATAGATATATATATATATATATATATATATATATATATATATATATATATATATATATATATATATATAGATAGATATAGATATATATATATATATATATATATATATATATATATATATATATATATATATATATATATATATATATATATATATATATATATATATATATATATATATATATATATATATATATATATATATATATATATATATATATATATATATATATATATATATATATATTTATATATATATAGATATGATTGACTTGTTGGTTTAAATATATTATAAAACCCGTAGCTGATCTGTTCACCGACTGCATTCTGCCGATTCTCAGCATCACTGGCAACATTTCATATTTGCTCAAGTAGGGACTGGCAGTGCATGCCTGACAAGCACTACTCTAAAAATACCATATTATACAATATATTATACATTTTTCAAGAAAGGGAATTTGAAAAAGAACAAACGATAAATGGGAAAGTTCATGTGCCCAGCTTGGGCACATTTTTTTCAAAAGACTGTGTAACAACAGATAACAACAATTAATGTTCAAACCATTTTAAAACCCTTTGATTAAATTACATTTCAAACTTTTGGAAGATAAAATGTAATAAAACAAAGAAACATAATGAACATGGAAATTTCTCACCCTTTTCAAGCCCCTTCACTATCTTAGTAATTGAACTCTAAAAGCTCATATAAATCAGCTGATTGACCAACTTATTTTCGTTTTGATGGGATGTTTGTCACACATTCACATCTCTAGTAGCAATGTTCACAATTCTGGTATTATACGACAATGGAAGTATATTATATCTATGTAGAAAATTTTGGTACCAAAACTTCCGGTATACGAAAATTTCGGCTTCTAAGCTATAGATTTCTTCTGGGAACAGTAATGAGGTCTGACCCGGAATGCAACACGGTCACAGTTGTTGCTTGAAAATTGATACTAAAAATAATAACACAATTAAGAGCAGAAATATTAGCAGTGTGCGTTACATTGACTAAGTTGTGTAGCCTTTCTACTTGACAATAATAAATGATTGACTCAAATGATAAGTCACTCAGTTCGTGATATTTCATATCTCGATTAGATTATTCAGAAACAATCGTCATCGCTTAATAAAACGTTTTGATAATTTCACCAAATGTTACTTATTCTATAAATCTAATTTAAATTCCATCACAATAGCTTCTAACATCAACCGAAGAGTAGGACGCGGGTAGTGACAGGGGAAAACTAACCCTGATAAACTACCTATCGGTTGTATACTTTAGTTTAGGCTGGTAAGAAATTGAGGTATTGAATTATTGACAAAATATTGAAGAAATAGTGCAATTGATAGAAAATTACAAAATTAAAAATTAATCTCAAAAGTATTTCTGATGAGAAGCAATATTCGACAGAAACAAACCAGTGCAATCTTCCTACTTGTATCCAGGGATCATTCAGAAGATTTTCCACGCCCCATCCTCCCCCATCACCCCCACCCCCTTCCAAGTGTAGACACTTATTACGCCCTGGACGTGAATACTTACGTTTGGCAAGAAGGCAAGATGTTGTTCAACTGACCAGATAATAACCACTTTATAGCTGAAGTTCTGCTTGAATGATATCTATAATCACACTGAGTAAGTTACTTGGGTGTTGTAGACATAAATACCTCCACGACCTCGTTGAAGATATATTACATTTTTATTCCATGTTCCGGAACCCCGGGTTTATCGCACAATGGTTTCTCTAATACAAAAGATATGACCAAAATGATACAGATTTTGATTTGTTCAATAAGAAAGGTTAATTGATTAAATAGCCTTTTTGGCTAGTGTTGTTTTTTGAACATTTTCCAAGATTGAATATAAATTCGACGTCTGCTACGTCTCAAAAGATATGAAATATAGGCCTATTAGAATATAACACCATGATTGGAAATTATTAAAAAGTTGATGTAAAGAAATTATTTGGAAATGAAATTGATACCAGTTGTTGGATTAAGATGTTTCTTAGTCTTATAAAATACAATCTCTCTGACTGCTAATCAACTGATTTAAATACTATCTTTTTGACTTCCATTCAATTGATCTAAATACTATCTCTCTGACTGCCAATCTACTGAAGTAAATATTATCTCTCTGACTGCCAATCAACTGATCTAAATACTATCTCTCCGACTGCCAATCAGCTGATCTAAATACTATCTCTTTGATTGCCAGTCAACTGATCGAAATACTATCTCTCTGACTGCCAATTAACTGTTCTAAATACTGTTTCCCTGATTGCTAATCAACTACATTGAATATTATCTCTCTGACTGCCAATCAACTGATCCTGAGAAATAAAAGTTAGGCAGTTAATAATGTTGATGTTAGATAATTGTATTTTACATATCTTTTCAGGACAACAAAAGAAACCCGGTGAACACATTTCAATCTTGTCATTTACTTTCTGCAGCAGGCATGGCAGACATGTTGTGTTTTCAAGTATAGTTCAAAACGGTTTTATTAAAGTTTTAGCTGTACTTGTCTTCTCATTTATACAGTTTGGAAAAGATGACGACCCGCCTGACCGTCTGAAAATTATTTCAAATTCTCCTTTCTCACGATATCCCGAGAAACTACAAAAGTATTGTAAGGAAAGTTTCACCAGTTATTGTAATCGACGATTCCATCCTTCCGTTGATCTCTATCGCTGGAACCAGACAATTTGATGTTAAAACTAATTGGAATTTCGCGAATATGTTGTTTTAAGTGCCTATCATAATTCATCAAAGTGGTGCAGCGATTTCTGAAAAAGGGATTTACCATACCCCAATGGAACTATTACACAAATAGACTTTCTTATCCCTTTTGAATAAAATTCAAAACTTGTGAGATTTGTCAGTCATAAATTACAAATCTAGCATTCATTAAAATTTAATCAAAATTTGATGAGCCATAATTCAAAACTAATTGAAATTCCTAACACCTTACAAAATATTTTGTTTAAATGCTCTTTGACGAAGGTTCAAAAGTTAAAAAATGTGTAATAATTTTTAAAACGAATACCTGATTCTTAGTGACAATTGTGTTCTCAAATCATTGAATCTATACATTCACATATATTTAACAGTATCCGATACTTCAATTATATGTAAGGGAGGAAGACAAGAAGTGCACTCATAAAGTTTTTTCGACCTGGTTGAATGACGGCAAGAAATCAAAAATATCAAGAGAAAACTTATAAAATGAATAATGTGAGTCATTTTTATATAAACATCTTCAGGCATAAAAATGACATGTTTTCTTAGATTTTTACATTCCCATACTTGTAACCACAATATCGTCACCAATACGTTACCAATAAATCAATGAGCTACATTTGGAGCAATTTTTGCATTCAAATCTTATTGAAAAAGGAATGCTTTATGATATAAATATGAATGCCTATGCACTCATTTAATAATAGTGTAACACTGTGGTCTTATATTGTGCTGAATCCACGCAAGTTGCATGCTCAAATCGCTTAGAATAGAACGAGTTGGCTTCCACATAAGAGCGCGCAATTAAGCCAGGCTATTCTCCTGCTTCGATCCCCTATTTTGTGCACAAATCGAGAGGGCAGCAGAGTACTATTTCTAAGTATTTGGTATTTCTCCAAAGATGAAACCCACGACCTTCCGGCTGGAAAGTGGATGCTCTGCCAATGCTGTCGGTTTTATTCACTTTTACCTTTTTTTTTACCTATTCATTCATTTTTTTGTGGAAGCAGGCGAGACGCCCATATCCATTATTATCAAAGAGCAATGTAGCAATTCAGTGCATTTAATTGCAAAATTGTGGAATTAATTGGAACAATTTGGCTTGGTGCATACATGTTATGACGATAACATTCAAACATGCAATACGCATAAATATATACATATCACGCTGCTGAATATAATGCCTACTGCACGTAACTGCAAGGGATTAAAAAAAAAAAACTTACGCACGCATATCCCCTCGAACAATTCATTCTCCGGATTCACAAAGAACAATCTACCCCTCTTTTAGCAGTTGATAACCTAAATTGCATGCTTCACGAATGGTATAGCCAATATCAAATCGTCTGATGTGGTGACGACTTAAATAAGCGTGGTTTCAAATTGTACATATAATTTGTTTCAAGTGATTTGGGGTATATGTACATGTATGTACTTATAATATATGTACGTATGTGTGTACGTATGGGTGTGTGTGTGTATTTTTTTTTTTTTTTTTTTTTTTGGGGGATACACTAACATCCCGTTGTAGATATTTCCCTTAGATTATCTTCAAAAGGCTTATGTCTATATCGCACGTTAACTCCCCAACAATGTCGGTACTCATTTACAGAAGGGTAGAAAATGTTTGCTCAAAGACACAACGCATGTTGCGTGTCGGAATCAAACCCTGTACATTTCGAATGATAGTTTAAGTCTCTAACCACTTTTATAGTTGTTATTTACGTAGGCCTATTAATCAATGGATATCCTTGTTGTTCGTTTTTCAAGTTGCTGTGATTTTGCTATGTACGTCTTAGCTAATGCAGGATGTATACGACCACCAATGCTTAATAATGCAACGGCATCTTTGTTGCTTCTGGCACCGTTTTCCTACATCTTTAAAGGTTCTTCCTTTTCATTGGTTTAAAGTTACCAGATTGCAAGCGCCAAACTAATCTCACTTAAAAAAGACCCAGATATTTAATTCACACCCTTTCATTCTTAATTCGTTTGCGTTCTGTACCATTACATTTTTTATCCGCAGATCCGTGGTTGAAGCTTTTCTAATTTTCCAGTATTTATATTTTCATAATGTCAATTGAATTAACGATTCGTTATTAGAAGAAGTAGAAAATATCAACCAAAACGTGCATGGTGTTCCCGTACTATGTACGCACCTATTTTGTCCGCTTGTTCCATTACCTTTTTATATTATTATAAGACGAACTGAAATAAATAAGGAACCAGCACATCACCCACGTTCACTACAATGTGTATCTAATTGACACGTGACGACCCCGTTTCTTCCAGCCCATAAGCGTCTCTACAATTGATCGTCAAGGAGTAACCGGTACGATACCAGGTTCTAGTTTTCTCGTGCAGTGGATCTTGGTAGATGTACTTCCCGCAACAGATGCGTGGAGGTAAATCACACCTAGCTTCCACTTTTTGATGAAAAATAAATTACATGAACAATAACGCAGTAGCGTACAATCAACTAGACAATTAACAATCAATTTGTCCACAACCCTTCTTATAAGGAATGATAAACTAAGTTTACATTTTATTTCTTATTCAGTGTTTTTGTAAGGGCGAAGATTATGTTATTCACGTTATTTTCTATTGCACCTTCTCTGTTTTGAAATGTTCTGATAATTTTGAGGACCATTTTGATTTAGGTTAGATTGTCATCGTTGATATTCTTTCTCTGACGGGCATACATAGCTAACATATTGCAAATGTTTTTTTTGGTTTCTTTAGCAGAAAAATTAATGCGATAAGAAGTCTGAAGAGCTAAGGTGATTTAAAAATCAATAACTTACTAGTCAGTGGTTTAAACAATAGTAGTGGTCCAAACAATAGTAGTGGTCCAAACAATACTAGTAGTCCAAACAATAGTAGTGGTCCAAACTTTAGTAGTGGTCCAAACAATAGTGGTGGTCCAAACAATAGTAATGGTTTAAACAATAGTAGTGGTCCAAACAATAGTAGTGGTCCAAACAATAATAGTAGTCCAAACAATAGTAGTGGTCCAAACATTAGTAGTGGTCCAAACAATAGTGGTGGTCCAAACAATAGTAGTGGTCCAAACAATAGTAGTGGTGCAAGCAATAGTAGTGGTCCAAACAATAGAAGTGGTCCAAACAATAGTAGTGGTGCAAGCAATAGTAGTGGTCCAAACAATAGTAGTGATGTAAACAATAGTTGCGGTGCAAACAATAGTAGTGGTCTAAACAATAGTAGTAGTGTAAACAAACAAACAATAGAAGTGGTCCAAACAATAGTGGTCCAAACAATAGTAGTGGTGCAAAGCAAAACAATAGTAGTGGTCCAAACAATAGTAGTGGTGCAAGCAATAGTAGTGGTCCAAACAATAGTAGTGATGCAAACAATAGTTGCGGTGCAAACAATAGTAGTGGTCCAAACAATAGTAGTGGTCCAAACAATAGTAGTAGTGTAAACAATAATAGTGGTCCAAACAATAGAAGTGGTCCAAACAATAGAAGTGGTCCAAACGATAGTAGTGGTCCAAACAATAGTAGTCGTGCAAACAATAGTAGTGATCCAAACAATAGTAGTGGTCTAAACAATAGTAGTGGTTCCAACAATAGTAGTGGTCCAAACAATAGTTGTGGTCCAAACAATGAAAAATAGAACTATTAGAACATCTTGAATTGTTATGGTTTGTGAAAGAGGAAAAGTGATTTAAGTAAGACGGGCACTTAAGTTCTATAAACAAGATCAAAGTTTATCAAGTTCAAGTTATCCAGAATCAGTATTAAAACTGAAATTAATGATGTATCCATTTCCGAAAGTTAAACAACTGGAAATAGATTGAGGGGTGGGAGTATCCTCCGGGGTGGCGAGGAGTATCGCCGGTCGGGATCTACGGTACTTTCTCATGCACAGTATGCTTCAATACCTATGCAAAATGCTCTATCTTTATGCATAATACCAACACACTTCTTCTTGAAAACTTGCTCAGAGAAAGCATCTTAGAAAACAAAGTGTGCACTTATTATGTTGTAATAATATATTTGCACCAGTTTTCCAGTATAGTCGTCACATTCACAAATAACAAGAGATTAGCTGCCGAAATTACTTGATACTGTTTTCTTAATTGTGCTGTGAGATCAATGGCACAATTTTAATACAATTAAGTTCTCCGCACTCAACACCATAGCTGCCAATTTACATCTTATTTTTTGTTTGAATGTGTAAAAATGATTGTCATATGTTTTGTAAATGCTGAGGGAATGTGAACCCCTAAGAATACATATAGATTTAGGTTAGTACGTACGTGCGCATAGCTCACATGAAGGTATAGACGCGTGCGTATTGTTGTTACTTACATTTTTTCGCAGCTCATTGGTTGGTTAATGAATGAAAAATTCGTCCATCAGGTGATTGGTTGACGTACCCTGACGTATTTACATTCGTATATCAGGACGTAACTACTTCAGTACTTCGATAAATTAACTGCTGGGTATTTTTCCTTTACTTTCTAGCCAATCAGGTGCAGTTTTTAGAGCAAATATAAAGCAGCAATACGCGCGCGAATTACCGTCATTCATAACACACGTATGGTATGTACGTTTAAAACTTTTTTTAATTTGGTTGTTCCATACCGTGCGTGAATTGTGCAGATGGTCAAGATTCCCCAGTATTTGATTGCTTAAAAGATTCTCCCTAGCATACGGCTGGTCCATTATGGACACCTGAATTTCAGACATATGACGTTAGTTTTCCGGAAATTGGCCATGCGAATGTGAAAAGGTGTTTTACTAACATCTCAGGGAGAGCTATAACAATGGAATATAGCTATCGTTCATTAGTTCTATTTCACTTCTTATGTTGTAAGTACATGTGAAAAACGCAGTGTGTTTCAAGAGATGTCTTGATGCCAATATGATTTCCAGTGGTTTAGTGTTGTTATTGTAATGCATGACATTACTGCTCAAATGTCTCAAAACAAAGCCAATCTGTAACTTCTGTGACTGTATTTTATGGAGTTTATTTTATTCTTCAAACAAGTAAGTCTTTTTAAATTCTCACCAGAAAAGAAGGGATAACATTTGCAGAAGAAAATCTGGAAAGGAAGTGTTTATAAGATAATAAAATCCAAATATATCTATTTTAGTTCATGCAGAAGAGGGTAGTTTTGTAGAACACTGCAATGCACTCTCGACAATTTTGTTAAATAACAAATTTTGGCATGTCATTTGTTATAAAGTTTTAGTCCACTTGATATGTTTAGATGGTATGTTTGAAATCATGATGCCTTTCTCTTTGCCATTATCATGTTTGCTTCAGTTGCACTACTTATATTATAAGGGTATAACAGTCCGGTTCGTACCCCCGATCGGGAGAACAGTTTTCTTCTCCCGATCGGGGGATCCTTTACAGAAGTATCCCACAAAGCATCTATCAAATTCAAGGTTTAAATAGGAATAACATAAGAATCAAACACATTTCGACCGCAGGGAACTCAATCACTGACTGCAAAGGGGTCAATTTTGTGTTCACGATTTGAAATAATGGCATATGAATTATCTTTTTACTATGCGCTTTTAAAATTCACCGTGCGGTTTTTAAGAAATGTGAAGAAAAGTGATGAAATATCATGCAAATCTAGGATGGCTGCCAAAATAGCCGCCAAAATGGCGGGCATTGTGGTAATTTTTTTTAAACGTATACAATTCTTGACTTTTTATCAAAATGACCTATTTATTTGTAACAAACTTCATCTATTAACTTAAGACCATTGCAATGTACCAACGTTAATATTGAACTACTTGAAATAACATGGGAACTTGCTACAATGTATGTTTTCTACGAGCGATGGTTGCAGTCATCTTCATCTTGTTGGTGTTTTTTTTAATATCAGCTCAAGCTGCCAAAACATAGGTTTAATTGCAAAGAATGGGAAAGAGCAAGATATAAACAGTGGTCCATGCATAAGCCAGGGCCCAAATATTGCCAAATTGGTCCTAAAAAGAGTACATTTTTACGAAAATGTTTTCTGAACATCGGGGAAGCGTTCTTGTATTCCTCCCTATCATCTTTGGGCCCTTGGACTATAATGCTACAGCAAGTTTTTTCCAGTCTGACCTATTGTGGGCCACATATTCAGATCTTTGGCTTGGTTTCACAATATCCAACCTAATTGAACTCACTATTTTCCAGCTGTTTGACGGCAGGAAGTCTTTGGACATCCAACTTTACGTGTAATGTCCTTCTTGTTGATGTTTTTCAAGATGGCAGCCAAAATGCTCACTGTGGAAATAAAAATGGCTATTTTTTAAACATACTACGGAATTTGTTATTTGAAAGACACATTTGTGTCGCTGATGTACATTTTTAATTCAAAGACAAATTTAAAGTCATGAAGTGTTTCTTTGACCGCAAAACGTCATGCAAATCCACGGAGGAACATGGCAGCCAAGAGAGCGGCTATTTTGGCGATTACTTTTCTTAAAGTGGCAAACAGCAAACGTTTGTAATAAAATTGAGCCAGTTATTTGTGCATAACTGTATTTATTAACTTCAGAAGATTTCGACTTACACAAAAACAAAATTGAACAATATGTAAAATAACATAACAGTTTATTTCTTTAAGGCATGTTTCCTATGAGCGATAATCAAAGCTACCTCCAAATTTCGGGTGCTTTTTTATATCACCCCATAAGGACAAGCTTAGATGTAAAGGATGGGTAACAGTAAGATATACACAGAATAAGATGATCATGATGCTGGGACGAAGTAAGATAGCAGGTGAAACTGTAGATCCCTAATGCTAAACCTGCAACATGTGACGAACTCCACGAGGCTAGTCGCTAGGTACACTAGGAACACCAGCGATATTTTTGCGTGTGATACTGGATTTCACAAAGATCAGTTCTGCTCCGGCACGGACAGCGTGCCGTTCTCTTGCCGGGTAGACACGACCCCGGCGAAAGTCAAAGACCGCCCGCAGGTAATTGATGGTCTGAGTAGGTGACTAGGTCTGACTTCTGCCGTTTGAACACCCAGCCTAACAGTTGGTGAGTTCGAAGACGTGGTTGGTATGAGCGGCCGCTCCCCTGTTGGTCCGCCACTATTAGCCAGTCGTCTAAGTACATAAATATCCTGACACAGCTTTTCCGCAGGTGAGCAACAAACAACCTTTTGGTCCTCGAAAAGTATGGACTGAGACGTAAATGTAGGCATGTAAGAGGTCTATGGACGTTGCTCAAAGATCATGACGTAGCTGTGGGAAGACTTCGTGACGTGTCTCCATATTGATCTTTTTTGGCTTATGGTTCCAGATAGGTTTTTATGGGAAACGAAAAAAAGTGGAGGTGATAGCCAAGGCACCAATGGTTCTGCTGCCCTTTTAACAAGCAGTGCCGAGATTTTTTGGAGGAGCTCTTCAAGCGCCAGATCTTGTAGTGTGGGGCTCGGACGGAGGACGTCCGGTCTGGGCTCGGGGTGTGAACCCTACACGGTAACCCTCTCGTATTATCTGAAGTACGTAAACATACTCCAATGTAATTTCTACCCACAGTCCTACAAACTCCCTCAATCGCCCGACAGGTATTCCCCAGATTGTAAAACAATCATTTTCTTCCCCAGCTTCGGGTACGCCAAACCGTGTTGGTGAAAGGCTCGTTGTCCTGGCCGGGACACATTGACATTACATGGTCACTTGTTCTGGTTTGAGGACATTCCAGGTGTCAGGAAGGTCAGGAGGCGGCTGCATGGGATACTCTTGCTGTCGTAATTGTCTCTGGCACGGTCATAGGTGACGAAAATACAGACATGTAACAACACCCATCAGTGTTCTACGTTAATTGTCTGCCCATGCCGCGGAGGGAATCACATGGGCAAATCATGTCTTTATTCACTGCAAATCAACCATCCTGCCTGAAAATGCCTTCTCATCACCTTGAAACATACTAGTCTCACCTCCGAGTTACTCCCACGACACCACCGCTGCACCTGATTCAAATGATATCAAAAGAACACGTTCGCCTTCTCAAACTCAAATCCAACCTGAAGTTTAAGCTCTAGTTCAAACTCAATCCACGCACATGTAGGCTCCTACTGTTCCACCTATGCCTTCTTCTCCTCATCTCAGAGAAATCAAACTTGAAGGGTTACGCAAGCATCGTCAACCAAATCCAACCAAAGACGCTTCCACTACGTTGCCGACCTGTCAGACCAGAAGCAAATAGGGAGAAACTATTGTCTACCAACAGGACTAAGCAGACAAGACAACGCAAACCACCGAAGTGTTCGACATTGACATGGCCTGCGCCCAACCATTTGCAACACAGTCAATCAAAACCAGGGGCGGCGAAAATATATATATATATATATATATATATATATATATATATATATATATATATATATATATATATATATATATATATATATATATATATATATATGTATAGATATATATATATATATATATATATATATATATATATATATATATATATATATATATATATATATATATATATATATATATATATATATATATATATATATATATATATATATATATGTATATATATATATATATATATATATATGTATATATATATATATATATATATATATATATATATATATATATATATATATATATATATATATATATATATATATATATATATATATATATATATATATATACATATATATATATATATATATATACATATATATATATATATATATATATATATATATATATATATATATATATATATATATATATATATATATATATATATATATATATATATATATATATATATATATATATATATATATATATATATATATATATATTGGATGGGGTACTGAAATATACAATATGTTTTACTAGCTGCGTAGCGCGAAGCCTAGACGGCGCGGGGTTAAGAGACCCGCCTAAGGTCTCTTGTGGGAACCTGGGGCAACGTCCTGGGTGTTATTAGGGTAAGGATTTGCTATTTTCAGCATTTCTGGGATTAAAATCATGCCTAAGAAAGCAGTCAACCTGCTTTAACCACATTGCAAATCTGATTTTTGATATGTCCATATGGTGATAACCATAATCTTATTTTAGAACAACATTTTGGGGACTTTTTGTTGGTTCCAACGTCAGCGCTGGACACTGCAGCAAATACCTAGCCACAAAAGAAAGCACACTACCTAAACACCTCTTCTGTCTCATAAAGAACCTGGTTAAAAACTTCAAAAATAAGATTTTATTCCAGACTAAGTAATTGACTAACCTGTCGAAGAAGCCTTCATGAACAAAGACCACATATGTAGGTATGTTGTCGTCACAACAACCATTAAAGACAGTCGCATTCAACAACAAATATCATCTCATATTGAATAAATTTCATACCACCTGAAACACCTTCGCCACCCAAAGCATTAAGCTCTATCAACCACTATAGCTACCTTCCACCACCATTTCCCATCTGACTACAGGCAACCAAGTGCTAATCAAAAGAGGCACTAGTCTACGGACACACTACCAACTCTCAACTTCCCCATCTCCAGCAACTCATTAACACGGCTCACCGACAGTTTTGACAAGCAAACCGCAGACCCGCCTTCTTCAACCTTTATCCCTCACGCCTGAACCTTATAATGGACTCTACGGTGGTTGTTCACCGTCTGTTAGATTGCTTGATCAGCCGCCGTACACTTCGTTCATGTTTCGTTTCCTAGTGTCGTCGTTTTAAGCGATGTCACGGGCCACTTCGAGAAAATGTCAACGCAGGTGATTGAGCCCCTTCTTCCCGTACTTTCATTGTTGTTGCAGCGACAGAAAGTTGAGGACTGCAAGTATGTGAATAAGGCGGATTGAGACCCTAAAGTCGGAACTGTGCACGAGTAGTGAGTGGGAAGTAGCAGCGTCCCGCTTAAGTGCCCCTGGTTTGGTCGAAGTTCTGATATGAGTGGGTGAAGCTATGAAGATTAGGCATACTTCTTTTTGATGCTCCAAAATGGCTTAAGATCAACACAAAGTTCAATTTTTCACCCATTGAAGAACAGCGTCGCTTCAAAAGCTTGTAGAGATCTTGGCTTGGTGATGCATGATGCCGCTACTCGGCACTTTTGTTTGGTCCAACTATATCCATTTTTTTTTATCTCAACCCCAGCCTCTTGTAGCCTACGTATTGCCATGTTAAACAAGTTTGATTATAGCAGGTCGTCTTGTCCTTGCCCCACATTCATAGTGAGCAGAAATGAGCCTTGCTTGGCATTTAAACTACTTCAAAGAAATTGGCACATTCATAATCTCGAAAAGTTTCAATATTCCTAAATTATTTTCAATACTGTGGTAAAAAAACAAACTATATTATTGTTTGTCGGCATGGCTCAGGTTCTTGGCAGTGAATCTAATTCCATAAACATTAACTAGGTGGAAGAATGACATTCGGTACTGGGTATAATCAATAACTGTCACTCGATAAATTTAAGAAACAGTAGTAGCATAATAAGTATTGCCCGGCATTTTAACGCAATACATGCAATATGTACATATATATATATATATATATATATATATATATATATATATATATATATATATATATATATATATATATATATATATAACTTACGCACGCACTTATTGTCTGAAAACTAATATAGGCTGTATATTTTAAACGCTACTCATTTAGGCCGTCCAGAAAGCATTTTTGTCATCATGATGATGTATGTTGCGAAAGACGTTTGGAGGTCTTTTTGGTACCGATACACCATTCTGGCTCATGGACTAATTGGGTAATTTTATACGCCACGTACCTAATATCGGTGCACACACTCTGTTCATATAGCCTTTGAGCTCTGTGTCCGACCTGACCTTCTCTGGGGACCGGTCACACTGTAGAACGTATAATTTAAAATGTTAGCAAAGTTTGTTTTCCTTCTGAAATATTAAGTAAATGTATTTAATTAATAGATCTTACCTTCAATTTTCAATATCCATTGTTCATTGAGAAATTTCAGAATATATGTGTTATTCCACAATTGTCAGAACCCTTTGTACGATTAAGGACTAGCTTGTTGATTAGACAAGTCATACACACAAAGTCCAGCTTTAAATACAAAGGTCATATATGATTTATTTAATAGTGGAATAGTTGGTCTTGAACTTCGATTTATTATCAAAAAGCCTATTAAAACAATTCATATACTATACAACGCTGCTGGATTGGACTTGAGAAAATTCAAATTATTACTTATGAATTATATTCAGTTTTAATTTTGGTTATAAAATTAGGGTGTTTATAATTGGTTATATAGCTGTTTAGTTGTTTAATCCATCCGAACCATAAGACTGATATCCCGGTTATTCCCGGTTTGCATAGCGCAAGACTGGTATCCTGGTTAATCCCGGTAGCGCAAGCGTATGCGAGCATATGAACCCTCCCACCCCATCATTTTCTCAACTGCATAAAATCAATTCAACTTGGTTTATCAGAATGTATTAGACAAGATATCCCACAATTATGCAGTCTTCAATTAGTCAGCCACTATAGGGCCCCCATTATAAATTTGTCTCCGGACCCCAAATTAAAGGTACCCCACTATTGAAATTTGGGTTGCTTGCACATAAAAATGTCTCAGTGTTTGTGCTACTTTCCTCAATTTATCAATAAAAAGATCAATTTTAACAAAGCGACTTGCCAGCAAGCCTACTGCTAATGAAATGGAACATACTGCTAAGTTGCCAGTGTCCTTAATATTTGAAAGAAAATTGGAGTTTTATCTCTATAAAGGGACACTTGTTGAACTTTGAAAAGAAGACGAGGAAGTGCACGTCAGTCTACGACAAGGGCCTGGATCTAGTTTTGCCCTAAGCCCAATTTCAAAGATGCCACATGTAAAATTTGGGGTGGCTGACATACTAATTTTAAAAGAGTTTTTAACAAATTATAAGAGGAAATTAAGGGTATACAGATATATAAAAGAACGTCAAATAAAGGGCTCTTGAGTCCACAACGTTATCTTTCAGTGTCTTTATGGAAATTATGTATATAAATTATATGCGCGCAAAGCGCGTAAAATTTGTCAATTTGTTCTATTTATGTAATACAATTATGAATATGTATTATGTATATGTATATTTATGTATACTTTCTTCAACAGTTCAAAGAAAAGATCATATATATAATCTAATGTTTGAATGGGCATATTCCTTCTCTGAAAAAGAGCACTTTTTAAACTTTTGACAAAAGTGGGGGGACACGTGCCTCCTGTGCACCCAGTTCCGCCCCCGGTTTTGAATGAGGTGGTAGAGATGTGGTATTTGCCCACAAAATAACACCTCTGGTAGCACGATGTGCCGCCATAGGCACGCTTAGCATGCGTATGATAGCGTGCCAGCATAAGGGCCTTGTTGGATCCAGGACGAGCCCCTGGTATGAGGTCCAGGGGCCGAAGTTCCGGAAGCTCTGAAATTTCTTTAATTTCGATGCCCGAAAATGGTTTCCTGATTTCAATGAAGTTTACA
This sequence comes from Chiridota heheva, assembly GCA_020152595.1. Taxonomy (NCBI): domain Eukaryota; kingdom Metazoa; phylum Echinodermata; class Holothuroidea; order Apodida; family Chiridotidae; genus Chiridota; species Chiridota heheva. The sequence continues at coordinate 25,472 of JAIGNY010003681.1, read as the reverse complement.
TGAGGAGATGCATTTTCGACATTTCAATTGATGAAAAGAAATCTTTTTAAATGTATAAGTTCAAATTAATCAGGGACGAATCAGGGGTGAAGCCCTGGGGGTCAAAACGCGAAGCACCGTAAGCTCGAAAATTCTGTTAATTCGATGCCCCAAAATGCTAAAAATATACAAAATTTCTAATGAAGTTAACATAAGGACATGCTTTTCGACAATTCAATTGATAAAATTTAAAAAGAAGATTTATTTCTTAATTCTTGTTGAAATCAATCAGGGTCGAAGCTCTGGTAATAGGTCCATGGGGCGAAGCCCGGAAGCTATGAAGATGAGAATGTGATGCCCCAAATGACTAGAAATGTTACAATAAATTCAATTAGGTATACATGATAACACATACATTTTGATACATATAGACACTTTTAATCCGATAAAAGCTTCAAAATTTGTAGGTTTTTGTTTGTGTTGTTATTTGTCGAAATTGCCGATAAGATTCAATTAAATTGATGTTTCTTCTACTATTATCTGTTAAGCGAATAATATATTCAATTATGATAGTCTGGTCTTGTATTTGTTGTAGCGTGTTGCTTCCTTCCACGCACTGCCCGATGATCTTATTTGTGGAAGTCGCCAGTGGGTTGCGCAGTCTTCTCTCATTCACTTTCATGTTCCCGCTTATATTTTCTCCTTTAAAATTTCTAAATAGTTAGGGATGATAAGAAGGAAATTCTTTGGTGTGATAGACTTGTATTTCGAAATATTTGATTGCTTGCGTTGATACTACTTCTGCCATAATGAAGATATTCAACTTTAAGTTAGAAAGTGTATATGACATTGAATTTTGGTGCACATCCAAATAGACATTTACATCTTACCCTTTATAGAAAAGATACATTTGAATGAGAAGAAAGCATGAAGGAATCCGTTTTTCTTACAAACTGACAGACTATGGTAGAAATGACTGACATACCATTATATTACCAGTGACATCATAGCCTCACATTCAGGAATCTTCGTGTATTCTTTTGAGCGAATTTAGATCGTGAGTCTATGTTACTATTAATGTTTCTATTGTGTAGTGCGTTTACACCTAGTGTAAACAGTCCGAAAGATAGTGATGATCATTTACATCTTGGATGACAAGGATTTGTAATGCAATGGAGGCCACCATGTTTCCATAATGCATCACGCGTTTCATATGCTTTTACCGTGTAGACGAATTGCAAATGATTGTAACAAATTTGACATGCATTGAACAGAAATGTGAATATTGAAAATGCAATGCAAAAAAGATAATGCTTACCAACTTACTTTCGAGAAAATATATGGTTACATTCTCTTAGCGAAATCTCTCTTCTAAAGATTTATACTCTAACCTTTACCAGCCTACATGAAAGATTAGCGCCGTTCCATCAGGGATGTTCCAATTTTCCACATTTGAGAAAATCGAACATCTCAAGAACACTAAAAATGCACGCATCACTGCCAATACACCCCATACATACACTGTACAATAATACATACAATGGTAATGGTTTAAACTTGAAACAGCATGTACAATATTTAAGAAATATATTCGGTGAGGGCGCTGCGAGTAGCTGGGCCGTAAAATCGCGTCACAAATATCGGCATGTGAATAATTTTATTCTTGGATTAAAAATAGATGTTACCCTGTGAGTGTCTATCTGGCATTGTTGATCAACATTAATGTCTCTTAATTGCTGAACACAACTCTTGTATTTCTTGGCTTCCCTTAGATTAAGGAATACTCCTTGGTCTTTCAAATAGATGTTTTCCTGGTCTAGTAAGAAACAAAGTCACATAATCATTTAAAAAACAATTGAAATCGTGTAATCAGACCATTCAAGAGAACAGTTTCTTTCCTCACAAAAGTTTCAGATATGGCTCATATAAAAAATGAAATTGATATCAAAGTTTTTCAAATGTATAACAAGCTAAGCTATATCTTTTCAAGTCTGTGTACGACGAAGATACAGCATTTATTCTACGGGGCGAAATCAAACCACCATTCATGGGTAGATCACAAACTCACTGGGAGCAGGCGCGTAGCCAGGAATTTGAAAGGGGCTTCGTTTTTTGCATAAAGGGCAACAAACCTTGTAATTTCTGGTGCTTAATATATTTTTAGATTTCAAAAGAGCATTTTGTCATAAAAAGGGGTTCAAGAATTTGAAAGGGGGTTTGTTTTTCGCATACAAGGGCAACTAACTCTAAAAAATTGGGTGCTTATTATATTTATAGATTTCAAACGGGCACTTTCCCAACAAAAGGGGATTCGTTCGCTCAGACGAACCCCTCCTGGCTACGGTCCTGGAAAGTCTAATAAAGTTGAGTTACTTTAATTGGTTAGTCAAAACCTCGTTTAACCACTAGAACGAATTCATTGGGGGCATAAATAAAATTGAATGTATAAGTGTGTATCGCCTATTGTGGTAGTGCAAGACAACGGCGTGGGGTCCAGGATCCCGTGTATGGATACCTGGCGAGGGCCAGGGGCAAAACCCCCGAAGCTCTTCTCAATTTTTTGAAATGTTTAGGATGGGAAGGGAGGGGGGGGGGGCAAACGTGCACCTATTCCCCACTTTCCGGCGCCACTGTCAGTGACATCACTAGAGGGAAAAAATACGGGTCCCAAATAGTACATCAAAGGTTCAGTGTTTTAATTTGTATTTGAGTAAAACAGAAAAACTATCGGGGAATGTCTCTTGTTCGACGCTACTCTTTCTGCATAAATTTCCTACAATTTTTACTCTTAGACCCTAAGTAAAATGATGCAAGTTTGTATTTCTTTTCTGTGATTAATTGTCGTTTCTGTTACCAAAGATAAACAGCGTACATTGCGCAATAATATTAAACAAATTTCCCCATTGATTAATTACCACCTGTTTGTTGAAATATCAAACCAGCAAAGTATATCAGAACACCTCATGAATCAACATTTGCTCCATTTCATAGATATCAAAGGTCAGAACTGAAATCTCGAGTAAGATGAAATATACGCAATCTCAAGCATGGGTGTAAATAATATCTTGCAAAATAATTCTGCTTTTCCCCAATTTTGTTACTCTTCGGGAGAAACTTGTATTCCTACTTTTAGGGATCTAAAACAACTGGATTACATAAGAGCTCATACCATTTGTTTTACTCCAAAAGCAAGCCGTATTTCAGTAGTTTGGAGCATTTAGAGGTTCATAGTCATATTGGGAATAAATCCGGCCATGCTTTCTCTGACGTCACAATCAGCTGCTTCCTACAGGAAGACAGGTGAAATTTTAATTAAATTGACACTATAGTCCGTATGTTATGAATGTGCGCGTGATCGGTGATTGGTCAATAGAATACCAATACAAAAAATTAGTGTTTGAATTTAAATTAAATTTCTTGAGGCGAGCGATTTTCTTTAACACTTTTAAAGACTTTTTATAATTGAGTTGATACAAGTCTAGATAAAGAGAGATGTTCCAAAACGATTTTTGCATTCAAATCCTTATTTTCTTGAAAACCGGATATTTGTTTCAAAAGCAGAATTGTGCTATCTACGTTTCTTAAAGATTTTTAACAATATCAACAAATATCTTCTTTTTTCTAAGCTTTCAATGTCTGTACGATTTTGTAATACCATTTGATCAGTTGATAATCACGGTAAACAGAAACTTGATTGCATGATGCTTCATTGTTAATGTTGCCTAATCATGGCAGCCTTAGTTACATTGAACATCAATCATTTTAAAGGAAAGGTATCGTCCCATCAATAAATTCGGAGTGAACGCCGCCGTGCGTAGTAACGTCACTTCCGGTTTGTAATTATCCTTATTGATTGCGATAATTCTGTTTGCTATCGATAACAAATATAAGCCCCTACGTTCGGTCCTGCGGATGTGTGATTGATAACATCGCAGATTTCTTGCAATCAATAGGAGAAATTGAATTCCGGAAGTGACGTTACCAGTACGTCGACGTTCGCGTATGAATGTATTTATGGGACAATACCTTTCCTTTAACGATCTGAGTAATGCTCGAAGATACAATTTTAACAGCAGTCCAAAAATTGTTGAAGAATGAGCGATGTTTGCACAGTGGTTGCTACCTTAAAGATATATTGGGACTATGTTCTACAGGTGTGTTAACATGGCAATATTTGTTAAACTGCTGTTATACCTACAACAATCCGTGGCAGTAGCAATATAATGTATCTGAATTGGCTCAAATTGTCAATTTACAGCGTATTTACATCTCAGACATCAATACGCATTATTCTAAGCAAATATAGGGCGACGTTTGTGCTTTGTTTTGTAAATCCTTTATATCATAATTATTTGAAGTTATGCATCAGGTTTCAAATCTTTAACAAATCCCCAAACAAATTCTTAATGGAATATACTTTCTCATCATTGTAAGTAAATGAAGAAAGACATTTTAAAGAATTAAATTAAGATTGTGCAAGCTTTCCACCCTGTTATATATCACAAATTCAGCATAAATTAGATTAATCAATCTGTGATCAGCTATACCTCACAAACAATTCAGTGTTATTTAAAAAATTAAAACTGACCTACTACGATTTTGATACCCTGTGAACCAATATAAAACATTGCTGCGTATTTACAGACCTTTCAAACATAGGCATGGTTGTGTGGTAAAGTATAATCAATTGATAATATACAGACACAGAAGAAAATATTTCTGCATCTTAGTCAGCTTAAGACATGAATATTCTATAGTGATTTCGAATGCAGCGTAGCATCTTGTTACAAATTTCCAAAATTATTCATCAATTTATGTTTAAGAAAAATGTATAGGAATATTCCCGTGAATGTTCATTGTCATTTATATCATACAGGACTATAAATGAAAGACATCAGTATTTTGATTATTTATGCCGTTTATGACTTATTTCAAAGTATGCAACATCCCAACAATATTCAATAATTAAACAGGAAATGTTTTAATAACTTAGGAACAGACAGTTTTCAAAGAAATATGTCTTGGATATGCAAATATTTGCGCCTGCCAATTTTCAACATACTGGTGAAATTTTTGAAATGTATTAGCTCCTAAATGAAATATTGTCTTTCTTCATAAATTTTATAAAGGGTTAATTGGTTAAAAGTTTTTCAAAATACTTTAGTATATTGTAGAGTAAAGTGGATGACACAAGAAGCATAGACTTTGAATTTTCATGTTGTTGGTAATTGAGATAAAAACTTGTTCAATCAATAAAACAATATCATTAGACGTATGAGATAGTGGGACAGGTTTGAACATGAAATTAAACTTTGCTGAACAAAGAAAACGTGATACATAGAACAATTAAACCTATTTAGACTAAAAGGTCCAAACAATTTCATAATCATGAATGACATATCAGTTCACTTGAAGTCTGGTTAAACTTTAACAAAATTTTTGCTACAAATCATTCAATTGTTAATCAGGATAATTTCTTTAATTAGTCCATAT
>JAIGNY010003681.1:0-10000 GCA_020152595.1 Chiridota heheva | reverse complement strand
GCAAAATAAACTCTCTCAGTAATGTTATCGCTAGTAGCAGACGACGGCTAAATTAGGCATTTTAAATTTGCCGGTCGATGACAACATATGCCGGAACTTATTTTCTTTCAGTTCAATGAACCCATGCATTCGGTACAGGAAAACACATGAACGTGCGCAATACACTATGTATATAGACTATATATGTACATTTATTATACAATACTTCAATTTTAGAATCCATATTGCGCGTCGGACTTCAAAACTTTTGGTTTTCTGGTTAGAATTAAAAATGCTTGAAATATGAAGTATGAGGTTTTTCATGCAAGAAAACCGTCGGGGCAATTTTTTTTTTTTTTTCATTCAAAAATAATAAACTTAAAACAGGTTTCTTTGTACTTAAGAATTTCGGCGATCAGAATTTCGGAAATGAGAGAACATGGTCGGCATTTTTTTTTTTTTTTTGAACTGGCGACCACAGAGCAACGCAATTATCGAGGCTTGTGTCTAAGATGTAAAATCTAATGTTCTCAGTCTTTAACCAATTATGATGAAATGCTTTTTATGATGATTCTACACGTCCATATAGGGTCTACCTTTTAACCATATTCCCTATACATTATCGTATCACAAAAGAGCTGGGTTATCTGACCAATGACCGGTTTTCTCACTGAAATGAAATAACTCACTTGTGTATGAAGACTAGGGATCATATTGCGCAAGTATCGTTCATTATTTAACCCCATTGGGACTTTTAAATTGTATGTTGAGGTATCACTAAGAGACTAACAAACTAAGATCTTTAAAATCACTCAGATTCTTAAAATGAATGATTTTGAATATAATGGTGGCTACATTAGGCAACATTAACAAAAAATCAACATGCGTCTTTTTTACCGTGGCGCCTGACGACGAATATTCAATGGTCTTAGACAATTTTACACGTAGTACACACAAAATTTGGAGAAAGGTTGATATTTGCTGATGAATTTCTGCAACAAAAATTGGAAAAAGGAAGCATTTGAAAACAAATATCATTTCAATTTAGAGAAAATGAATAGGAAAATTCGTTTTGAGATATATATCTTTAATTTGTAGAGGCTTATTCACTTATACTTTTATCAATTGAATCATGAAAGTCGTCAAACGGTGTTATACCCTCTTCCTAAAAATAACAATTGTAAATGATTTTGTTTTAGATTCTTAAAAGTATAGGTTATACCTGTGGATCTTTTAGATGAATGTTCTTCTGAAGTGTCATACATAATGAAAACGGGGAATTTACTTATGATTGTTGCTTAACATATCAATGAACTTTAACACCCATACGTAATATTGCGTAAATGAGAACTTACTTAGAAGAGATATCTATATTCTGACCTTTGATGTTTATCAAATGAAACAAATATTGACTTACGGTTGTTTTAATGCAACACGTCATATTGACAGTTCAACTGACAGTCGGTATATAAGACAATAGGGAATTTGCATACGAATGATAAATTAATGTTCTTTTTATTTTGGGTTACAGATCAAGCACAGAAACTTTGACTGTTTTATAGGTAAAACTAAAGGCCGTTACACACTGAGCGCGACGCGGCGAGCGATTTCTTAGATAATCATTCCGAAAACAAATATTATAAGATGCTTTGACTTTTTGCTTACACACGATGAAGTTTATAATTAAGGCTTTTTGATGATACTGGAAAATTTGTTAGAAATGCTTTTTTGTTCAACCTGTAGAGAAATTCGCTTTAGTGGGGCGCGTTTTTCTGTCGCAACGCGAATTATGCTTTAATAGGCCTATAAAGGCCCTTTCAATCAATTTTCAGTTGTCAGCTGAATAGCCATACGATGACAATCCTTCTCTGAAAACAAGAAGCCAAAATTATTTTTGTTTATTTGCCTTTGTTCTATTCAATTTTGGAGAAAAAAAATTCCTCGTTGCGTCGCGTTTGATGTGCAACCGCCTTAAAGCGAATGACAAGAAGGACAATATACAATACATACATACATTCTGAAGAATTTGAATGACGGTTCATTCACTTTTCAAAGTAAGTTAAAACTGAGCTACAAACGAAAACGAATGACAAATTAGGGTTAGGTTAGCGTTAGGTTGTCATTTGTTTTAGTAGGACCCTCGTTGTCATTCGGTTTAGTAGTTTTTTACTTTTTTTTGCATAGGAAATGTCCCGGGAAATGTATTGTCATTCGCTCTGTACAAGTAAGTTGTTATTCGTTTTAGTAGGACCTCTGTTCTACTTGCGGTCTAAGCAAGGAGTTACTATCCAAGAGTGAATTGAATATTGTTAGAAAACTAAACACGAACAGTGGCAAGAACTTTTGTGTGGAAATTCCTCGCTTCGAACAGAGGAACATACGTGTTCCTTAGTTGATAGCTTTCATTTGGCATCAAAATAAAACAAAAACGGATTTTAAAAAATGCCAGAGATAATTTCAATTTCAACACTAAAACAGACCCTGAACTTATTATGTTCTTCTTGGGGACCCGTATTTCATCTCACTGCGGCACCCAAAAGCAAAGTATCTAGCGACAAGAAATATCCTGTTAGAATTACTATGAAAATGGAGTTGATGTATAAGGGTAAGACATGTGGTGACAATTACAACTTTAAATTATCAAAGCAGCATGTTAAGTGTAGACATCGCTGGATCCAACTAGCCAGGAAAAAAGGAGAGTGGGTGCAAGGAGGATTTTGTAACCTTTTGAAGACGTATGATTTAGTATTTATTTATTGGTCACCGAGCCTAATTGCTTAAGCTAATTTGGGATACACTCCTCGAAAATATTTTAAGGATTTTTAAACTTTGGTATCCCTATGTTTCCGCTGTTTTCGCATCTGTAAATCATAAATTTTCTAGATTGTTTTGAATTTTATTGAGAATCATAAAGTATTAAACATATTTTACGGAATTTATATCTACCAGGGTCTCAAATATAATATCGTGCTTTGATAATCCACCAGATTGGACAAAACATAGCAAAAACAGGTTTTACAAAAAAAGGGGGATAAAATTACTCCCAGGTTGAATTGAGGGAGCTTTTTGTGTCCTGGACCTTCAATAATTCCCAGGAACGGAGGAAAATGTTTTTGGGGGCACAAGTTCTGAGGGGCACTTTTCAACTGTCGTATTTTCAAAGCATGTGGCATAGCCATATAGCTTTATAGTGTAAACCATCCCACCCCTAATCCTCAACGGAAAATTTCCAAGCTTTATCAGTCGGAAAATTAATTTTGACCCACTTTCTCTTCTTTTTTTTGTTTTATTTACTACTTCAAAAATTCAAGATATTTTGGTACAAAATTTGGTACAAAAGAACAATTTTATATCAAAATCTACACAAACTGAAAAATGTATAGGTCATACGTCTTGGAATCGGAAGTATTTGGACTTTAATATATCATGATTACTTATGAATTGGAATATATTTAATGTCTAAAATAATGTGAAAAGCGGAAGGCAAATCCTCACTAGAACATCTCAAAAGCCAGGTTAGAAATGGGAGAAAATATGAATATTTTCAATTACTAAAAAGTATACGTCCTTCGTTATCCTCTTATTTTTAGCAATGAAGAGATGTTTAAAACATTATTTGAAGGTGATTAATTTGTGTGTAAAGCAGTTTACTTCTTTACCCCATGCTAGAACAGAACTTATATTTACAGACACACATTGCGAAAAAAGATGTCAACAAAGCTCTGGAAAAATTAGAACGCCTTGCAAAAAGAGTATTTCTAGGTATGGCATTAATTTTGCGAAGGCCTATTTGCTTCTATCGAAATACACAGAGGCTCACAGGTAATACAACCAGCTGTATTGTCGGATCACGTTGTAATGTGGACAAACTAGCGAATTTAAAGCAAGCTATGCTGAAATAATTTGGGGATTAGTTTTTTCATCCGCTATAAATGGAAATTTGGAAAAAGATGAAAGTACCTCAAAAAGTTGAGAGAGAAGTTCAAAATACTATGGATGTTGGCCTACTCGATGAGAAAAAACTAAATCGTTAATTGCATCAAGAAAACCATGAAGAAGAAAGATGTCAAACTGGAACATTTTTTGTTAGAATCTGATGACTTGGGTAGCTTCGACAGATTGTTTCTTCTTGCAGATGAGTTGCCTTTTAAGAAGGGCTCGGCCATTGCGTTTTACATTTTGTTTGAAAACTTTCAGGTCTGTTTTGAGAATTCCGAAAATAATAATGTTATACTCCAGCCGCTAAAGATGTTAAGAAGATTATTCAGACCTCGATGAACCCATCTTTACATAATTTGGGGGACGAAGCAGCTAGCTCTAAAGCGAAATTTGTCTAAAGGAAGCTTAGAGTGAAATTCATTTTTGGAGATAATTGGAGGTGATGGAAGAGCTAATAACATGTTAGACTGTTCAAAACTGATTTGCAGGTAAGGCGGTTAACATATCAAATAATACATTACGAGAACTTGAAACCCCAAACGCTGCTATACCACATCAGAGCTACAAAACCGTTACAAAATTGAATTCTTCAAAGCGTAATTTGCATTTTGGAAGTTTTGTGATAAGATTTTTGGTTCATGTTTGACAGATGATATAAAAGACTAAACAGAAATTGAAGAAATTACTTTGGTATATTGCTCTGTCCATAATAATATAACTGCCTTGAAAATGCGTACTGCAGAGATATGCTGAAAAACAGCATCATTTTAAGAAAACAGTTTTAAAATATATATTAAGCAAAATTTACTAGACCCAAAACTTGTATCTACTTTAAAATTGTGTTTCTAAAACTTTTGTTTCATTAAGATTATTACTTTTTTTTACAATTACTTTTGTAAATTCTCACTAATCTCATAACATGTGATTTCAAGCTTCAATATCTCAGAAAATAATCCAACAAAATACAGAAAGCCTTCTAGTCTTCGATTATTTTTCGAATACTTTCTTCAACATATTGGTAATTTAATTCCATGTATCATATCTGCTAATAACACATGCATAATTGGCTATGCCCTTATCCAGTCTCTTGGTAAAGCCTGGAAGTATCTTATTCTGGTGATCGTCAAACAACATTACATAACTCTATTGGTTCGATTTTAAACCTGTCTTAAAAATACTGACTTGCGTATGGGGCTCGTGTATTTTGATGCTTAACACGGTAGGCTTATATCGTAGTCTGTATATGTTTAAGACAAAGTATTGTTTCAATCGAAAATAGTTACATCGGGGTGCTAATTATAGGAACATTAATTACAAAACACAACGCGGTATTATAATGTGAATGAACAAATATAACGAGGTATCAAAATATGAAGTAAGGAAATATGAATAATGTTTAAAGTAGAGCATTGCATAATGTGGACCACAGCAGGAACCGTACCTTCTTCTTGCAATAAGGAACAAACAGTCCGTTGTAAAAAGAAAAAAATATTGATTTGTTTTTATTAAATTTGATAATTCTAAAACAGTACAACAAAAAACACACCTATCTCAATGTCTTTTCCAATTTCTTTCGTTTTGCTCTTTGCAAATATTGTATTGAAAAGAAAAATATTGGGGAAAGTGTAAATTGTTGTAAGTATTACAAACACAAATCGCGGAATCTCCAATTAGGGCAAGTGCATGGTGTGAATGAAAAATACATGGAATCTGTGCGGCTTCTTATCGTCACACTGCTTCATTGCTACATTAGCAGTACCTCATATTGTGATACGCTTCTTATTGTCGAAGGCGAAATGTAAAGACAACTTTTAATTTTGGGCCTCTCTGACTCCCTTCCCTTCAAAAACGCCCCTGCACGTGTCCTATCTATATCCTTTTACTCCGTAATACTGTAAAATCTAATATAAAATGGTTCTGGGAGGGTTTCCAGCTCACTTTAGAAAATTGTTTTGTATAGCTTAATTTCATTAAGTAAATTCTTGATTCAAGTCTGGAGGTTTCTATTTGCACTTTAATCAAGTTATCTATTTATAAGTTGACTTTTGGTAGCTCTTTTCATATACCTGTAGTGTAAATATTAGCATTGTTACTTTCTTAAACTTATAATTAGAGTAACTGGAGTACAGCAACTGTTGTAAACTTCTAGATGATCCGTTTTGTACAGTGAGGAATATGAGCAGTTGAGGGGCTCTTTAAAGTTAAAGCTTTCCCGGACTGACTAGTGATACTCCAAATGAAACAACACGGAAATTGCGGCTTTTTATAAATTAATCGTTGAATGTAATGAACTACATTAATTTATAATAAGTTACAGTGTGAAGCTAATCAAATTTCCCCATGGAATTTAAAATGCATTCAGTGATATTATCAGTCATATGTGACTTTATTACATACATAGATTGGAAATAAAACAATATGGATATCTTCTTGCATTTACATCAGCTATATTGCTTCAAAGATTCAATACTAGTTCTCCCCACTACCGGATACCCCTCACAAAATGACCCTTGTCCGAGTCCGACCGTTCACTTTCCCGTCATCCCTACCCTACTCCCTGATTCTGCCCATCATCCCGACCTTATGCCTCAAACCCTGTCACTTTCCTGTCAATCCAACTCTCTCTGTCGGCCCTTCCTTCCCATTATCCCAACATTACCTACCTCTGACGTTCTCCACATTGTCCCTGTCTTTCTGTTCCCGGCCCTCCCTTTTATGGATGTTAGTCACAACCTGCAATTTTCTGCCATTCGTCGACCTTTCTCTCAACCGGTCAACCTTTTCCGCTTATCTTTACTTACAATTCCTCCCAGCACCATTACCCTTTCCATGATCCAGACTCTGGTCTCCCTGAATCTACCACAACCTGTCAGAATTATCCATTGGACCATTTCTTTTTGTGTGAATGTTCTAATACATTTGGAAGATTTGTATAACGGACGTTTATCAGCAAAAAACACATACAAAACTGTAAAAACTACCATTTTTAAATATTTGCCTTTAACAATTCTTGTAGATTTTTTTTCAGTATGGTTGTCTGACCTTTGGATCAGCTAGTTTTCATGATCGCTCCCGTAAGATGATAAGATGGTTTCCACTCCATATATTCACATTAAAATTTCACAAATATCTTTGTCTTTGACAAAGACTCAAATGCTTAATCTGATTTAATTTAATTTCAAGCTTCTTAGGTGAAGAACGTGTTTTGAACCCTTATATATTGCTGGGTTGCCTAAACACACTTTGTTATTGGTCGCTTTCGGGTTTGCAAATTAACCAGACTTCAAGAGAACTAATGTGTCATTCCTGATTTTGAAATTGTTTTGACCTCTTAGTCTAAATAGGTTTAATTGTTCTATGTATCACGTTTTCTTTATTCAGCAAAGTTTAATTTCATGTTCAAACCTGTCCCACTATCTCATACGTCTAATGAAAGCTATTATTATTCTCGATATGGTTTTATTGATTAAAAAGGTATTTATTTCAAATACCAACAATATGAAAATTCAAAGTCTATGCTTTTATCCACTTTACTCGACAATATACTAAAATAATTTGAAAAACTGTTAACCAATTAACGCTTTGTGAAGTTTATGAAGAAAGACAATATTTTATTATGTATATCGTGCATTCCAAGGTTGAAAGCGGGTACCGTGTAACAATGAGAGCATTCTCCAAATTTATGTAAATGGTTGTAAGTCACAATAACGATGTTGATACCCTTTCCATTTAGGAGCTAAAACATTTCAAAAAATTCACCAGTATGTTGAAAAATGGCAGGCGCAATGTATATTGTCATACTTGCATATCCAAGACAATTTGTAGGTATTTCTTTGAAAATTGTCTGTTTCTAAGTTATTGGAAACATTTCCTGTTTAATTATTGAATATTGTGGGTATTGCATACGCTTTGAAATAAGTCATAAACGGCATAAATAATCAAAATACTGATGTCTTTCATTTATAGTCCTGTATAATATAAATGACAATGAACATTCACCGGAACATTCCTATACATTTTTCTTATACATAAATTGGTGAATAAATTTTGGAAATTTGTAACAAGATGATACGCTGTGTTCGAAATCACTGTAGAATATTCATGTCTTAAGCTGACTACGATGCAGAAATATTTTCTTCTGTGCCTTTGGCCTCTATATTATCAACTGATTATACTTAACCAGCCAACTTAGCCTACGTTTGAAAGGTCCATGAATACGTAGCAATTTTTTGTATTGGTTCACAGGGTATCAAAATCTTAGTAGGTCAGTTTTTAATCTTTTAAATAACACTGATTTGTTTATAAGGTATAGTTGATCAGAGATTGATTGATTTAATTTATGCTGAATTTGTGATGTATGACAGGGTGGAAAGCTTGACAATCTTTATTTAATTCTTTAAATTTTCTTCCTTCATTCACTTCCAATGATAAAAATGTATATTCCATTAAGAATTTGTTTGGGGATTTGTTAAAGATTCAAAACCTGATGCATAACTTCAAATATTTATGATATAAAGGACTTACAAAAGAAAGCACAAACGTTGCCTATATTTGCTTAGAATAGTGCGTATTGATGCCTTAGATGTAAATACGCTGTAAATTGTCAATTTGAATCAATGCGGATACATTATATTGCTACTGCCACGGATTGTTGTAGGTGTTACAGCAGTTTAACAAATGTTGCCATGTTTACATATCTTTAACATAGCAACCACTGTGCAAACATTGCTCATTCTTCGACAATTTTTGGACTGCTGTGAATTTTGTATCTTCAAGCATCACTCAGATCGTAAAAGGAAAGGTATTTCCCATAAAATATATTAAGAAGCGAACGCCGCCGTACTGGTAACGTCACTTCCGGTTTTCAATTTATCCTATTGATCGCAAGAAATCTGCGATGTTATCGATCACACATCCGCAGGACCGAACGTAGGGGCTTATATTTGTTATCGATAGCAACACAGATTTCCCGCAATCAATAAGGATAATTGCAAACCGGAAGTGACGTTACTACGCACGGTGGCGTTTACTCCGAATTTATTGATGGGACGATACCTTTCCTTTAAAATGATTGATGTTCAATGAAATTAAGGTCGCCATGATTAGGCAACATTAACAATGAAGCATCATGCAATCAAGTTTCTGTTTACCGTGATTATCAAATGGTATTAGAAAATCGTACAAACATTGGAAGTTAGAAAAGGAAGATATTTGTTGATATTGTTAAAAATCTTTAAGAAATATAAATAGCACAATTCAGCTTTTGAAACAAATATCTGGTTTCCAAAAAAAAAGGGATTTAAATGCAAAATTCGTTTTGGAAAATCTCTCTTTAGTAAGTAGAGGTTTATAAATCTAGACTTTTATCAACTCAATAATAAAAATCTTCAAAAGTGTTAAAGAAAATCGCTCGCCTTAAGAAATTGAATTTAAATTAAAACACTAAATTTTCTTATTGGTATTCTATTGACCAATCACCGATCACGCGCACATTCATAACATACGGACTATGGTGTCAATTCAATTAAAGTTTTACCTGTCTCCCTGTAGGAAGCAGCTGATTGTGACGTCGGAGAAAGTTTGGTCGGATTTATCCGCGTTTTAGTTATGAATTTTCAAATGCTCAAAAATACTGAAATACGGCTTTCTTTTGGAGTAAAACAAATGGTATGAGCTCTTATGCAATTTAGTTGTTTTAGATCCCCTAAAAGTAGGGAATACAAGTTCCTCCCGAAGAGTCACACAATTGAAGGAGGGGGGGTGGGGGGACAGGGTTATTTCGCAAGATATCATTAACACCCATGCTTGAGATTGCGTATATTTCATCTTACTCGAAATTTCTGTACTGACCTTCGATATCTATGAAATAGAGCAAATGTTGATTTATGAGGTGTTCTGATATACTTTGCTGGTTTGATATTTCAAGAAACATGTGGTAATTAGACAATGGGTGAATTTGTTTAATATTATTGCGCAATGTACGTTGATTATCTTTGGTAACAGAAACGACAATCAATCACAGACAAAAAATACAAACTTGCATTATTTTACTTAGGTTCTAAGAGTGAATATTGTAGGAAAT
>JAIGNY010003679.1:232500-359630 GCA_020152595.1 Chiridota heheva | reverse complement strand
GTTATTTATGGAAGCGAAAAGGTTATTGAAAATGACATTGAGTGAAGAAGGGAATCAGATGTCTGCATCAATTGATTTTAAAGTGTAAATATTCAAAAAAATAAGTACACTTTTACAAGAAATAAACTATAACCACCATACTGATTATATTCTTAAAGTTAAAACTGCACAGACCAAATGACAGTAATTTATCAGAAGATCAGAATTAGAACTTTAACCCTTAATTTCACACGCGGTCGTGACACAACCGATTTGACATGCACTTTTCAAAAATATATTTTACTTCGTCAAATACGCCCACAGCAGTGCTTTTAATATCAATTGAAAGAGCGCGAATAGTTCTTTCAGAAAATGTTAATTTTTGATGGGGCTATGTTGAAGATTTTTGAAAAACAATGGGTTGAAATAAAAGAAAATTATAAAATGCACAAAATTGAATGAAAAACAATTTTTTTTAGACATACTTGCCATACGAAAGGAAAACGAAAGGAAAGTTATAAATATCAATTTTGAAGAAAAAAATTCAGACAAATTTGAGTCACGTTTCGGACCCCCTGAGGTTAAAAGAGCACGCCATCAACAAAGCATACTGTTGAGTACATTTTTTTGCTAATTCATGCCAATTTTGACAAACTGTACACAGAAGTCCTTTCTCATTCTTCCCCCCATGTTCAGAACTTCTTTTGCTGAAAAAAATATATCTTATGGTTGATTTGAAAATCCAAATGAAATATTATCAACACTGTCACCTGTAAGAAATATTCTAGCAAGTGGCACTAACACTTTAAATCACTTCTTTCTTCATTTGTAAAAATCTCCATTTTTTGTGATACCTCAGAGAAATCCAAGAGGCGCAATGTAACACAAGTCAAGGTTCTATTTCCTGCCTTGTGGTGGTCATTTGTCTGATTGGATTGCTTGCGGTTTGACTCCCACCATTAAACTTTCTTAAATTTCACTTTAAATGCAAAAAAAAAGATAGAATTTCATGAAATTTTGAAGCAGACTGGATGGAAGTGAACAGGTATAGATTATTTTGTAGGTTTTACAGATGATACCTTTTACATTCTGTAAATTGAAGTGTGATCTCTTACAGCATGCCTCCTTTCCTGCTTCAAATTCATCATCTAATGAATTGAGTCTGCAGATTTGATGATACACCTGATGGTGTCTGTCTGGTTGTATTTATGGGGTTTGGGAAACATTTACAAGCATTATGCAATTAATTTAGTGCATTTAGGAATTTAAGTAATTTTTCCATTTTTGTCATTAAGTTGGCCTCACAGGAAGAAAATATTTAACTGGAATCTTAACGATTACATTTTTTAATGTGTTCTAATAGTGCATTTAGAGTGCTACCCAAACAATTGCTATATCTACTTTGAGCCCTTCTTTTGCCCTCTTTCCTAGTTGAAGTCACTCTGTTATATTTATAGAGTAATCATAATTATAACATCTAGGCTTACGAGAGTGTAAAGGCAGAAAAGAAAATGCCTGTAATGAAAAGTAGTGTCCCACTCCACACCAAATTCGTATTTAAAAAAAAAAAAAAAAAGAAGTGTATTACCTGCAATCTCTATACGAATAATACGATACGTGATTTGAATACATCATGATTGAAAATTAAACTGAATTACATTGTATTCTATACTTAAACCGGACCTTGTTTCAGCAAGGAGCTATGAAAACATTTTTTTACAACATTTTAATTTTACCCAAGTAAAATCAATTTTTGACACTCTGCAGATAAGATTTTTGGTTCTACATTGATTTGGAACATTTAACAATGATAAGCAATATTTTTGGTCACTCAGAATCTTATAAAACGGCAAAACACATCTGTATTTGAACATTCTGTTTGTTCTTCTACTTGTGAAATGATATGCAGAACAGAATGCAGAGATAATATTATTAATTTATGCATACCAACAGGCTATCACCTAAAGATCTGCAAAAAACATATATAAACTCCCTCCACTTCGAACCAATGAAATAATTTGAGCTTTTCCCCCTAAGCAAATCACTACTTGTGCCATGGGTCAATTAAATACACACGTGATTGGAACGGAAGATTCCATTGCTAATGCTATTTTGAATAAACATAATTACAGGGGAACGGAAGAAATTTTTCAAAACAAAATGCATGAAATCCTTTGTTCATTTTAAATCTGAACAATTTTGACCAGGACAGTTGGTCAAACGTATATTTTACACATGAAAATGAGATCGGAAAGGAATAGAAACTTTTTAAGGGGATGAGTGGTCTTTTTCTCTTGTGATCTAATTGTGAATCATATACCAGCTTTCCTGGTAAGTGATACCGGGATGATTTATCTTTGTTTTGCATCATGTTATTCCATAACGATCACGCAAATTTTCTTCTAAACCATGCTATCTATAGCGACAGATTTTCCCAGATTCAAACTTTAAAAACTTTAGAAAATATGATACACAGCGTCAGAGAACAAATTATCGGCCCTTAACGGCAAGTGAAAAATATATAAATCCCGCTTAACGTCTTGTTACTAGTGCGTGGAAAAAATCACCCCTTGTGCAGATTTATATACAATGGGAATAAAGTTATCTTTTTTGACCAATGGGTGCACTTTCAGAGTTACTACGTGCAGAATTCATGCTCGTAAGTCATGATATCCATTCATAAGTTTCATACCCAGGGGCCGTCACGTCCATACACAATAATGTGTTGTAACTTGTAGTTAATGTAGTCTTGCACAGTGCATGTAGGGCGGGGTTGGTTGTGGAATTACGAGTGAATGGTCTTGCAATTTGCAATATTGTTATCGCCGGGATATATAATGGATTAACAAAGTATTTTACAAGACAAAACGACTCAGGAAAGTAAGAGATCATAAAGAAATGAAGGTACAGTTGTTGTGTTCGTGGAAATATTAGCCCAGCAAGAAGACACAAAGAGACATTATCGAGCAGATTCGAGCCTCTTATTACAGGTACATGTAATATTTATGACTATGCATTGCATTTCTAAACATTCTCAATCGTATTATTAATTTAATCTGCATAAATATCACATATTTTCACAAATATATCAAAAGATACTTCAAATACATTCTTACAAAAAGAATGAACTTTCTTTTTATTAAAATAAAACCAATTTTACCAATCTTTTGATTTTTTTTACAGTGATTTTGTTTTCTTTAGTACTTCTGGTTTTTTTAATTTGATAAAACATGAAATCGGTTTGAGTTACAAAATCAGTAGCCCATGCAAGCTTAATAACACCTCTTGAGAAATATAATTTCCAAACATAATGTTTTGGCAGGGATGCACTTTCGACAACTCAAGATAGGAGAACTAACTCCCATTCTGTATTTCCAGTTTTTATTTTTGTGCCAGTACTGTTTGCAAGAGTTAAAAAAACCCTGTCCCATCCACATATCTCCCACCCCTTCAGCTCCCTCCAGTTTTACAATGTATGTTCATCAGGAGTTTCTGTGACCATCAACATTCAAGGGTAACCGCGGAAACTTCTTATCGACATGCTCATCAAGTCCTGAGCTCTTTAGGGATGAGATCTTTATAAGTCTCTGAGCCGATACTTCATATGGGCGGGGTTTCAGAATGCCTGCTTCCTTACCCCTCAAGTGGCCTTGTGCCAAGCTAGAATGTTTTTAGATATAAGAGGAGCCATACCTTCAAGCTATCTCAGGATGAACTCACCATTTGGAGCATCTGTTTTGACATTCTTTTTAACAGGCTGATCAAGTTCCAAGCTCTCTGGGGATGTGGGTCCTTGTAATTCCGTATCTGATTCCTCACTGGCTGACTGGATGATTTCTCCACGCATAAGATTACTTATCTCTTCATTGCATGCAAGATCAAGCGCTGACTGGCCTTGTTTGTTTTGAAGGAGTGGGTCTGCACCATGCTTCAGCAAACTTTGAACGACCTAAGACATGAGGAGAAAAGTTGTTGATAAACTTAAAAGAAATTAAAAGTTTCGCAAATAATATCTATTTCTGTTCTGGAATAAATTTCTTCTTATAAGTGAGGGAGGAAATAATATGCATAACCTTTATGCTAGCAAATATTACAAGACAACATCTCTGGTTTGTAAATCAAACTATGCTCAACTGAATTTGATTTTATTCTTGAAGGTATATGGATGGGTAGAGATTTTTTACCCAGATTGAAATTTACCCAGATATGAAATTTACCCAGATAAAATTTACCCAGATGAAAGAATATTAAATTATGAAAGAAGTCTTTAATTGGTCATAATAGTCTACCTTATAGTTTAAGTTATGACATATCAACATTTTTCAGCATGTGCAAAAATGATGATGTTATGAAAAAGAATACAGCTGACATTCTTTATACTTCATTCTCAGATTGTGTTCTTCTGCTAAATCTGTGACTATGTTATAATAATGTCTAATTTCCTGTTAACGTGGCCAACTCCTCTCTTTCAAAATATTTGGGGGAAGGACCGAAAAAACTAAGAAAGCAATCCATGGAGTTACTGATCTCATCACCTAAATCATACAACATAGTGGGGGAAATAGCTAAGAGAGTCACTATAGCTCTGTGACTTTTAAATCACATATTTGACTTCTGACCACTTCACCATAATCACTGAAACAACTTCTGAAATTTTTCACATTTATTATACCGTACTGTATGACACCATTCATGCTCATGTCACACTTACCATTCCATAACTATAGGGGAAAATAGTGAAAATTGGTCAATAGCTGTGACATTTGACCTTTTAAACCCAGCGTCTACGGGACACAAATGTACCAAGGTATCATGGTACAACATAGGGTTTGTATAGGTCTTGTACTTTTTTAGTTTAAAATGGTGCAAAATTTTGCATAAAAAACACTTATTTGACCTTTGAACCATGACTTTTGACCTCCAATTATTTTAAAGATTTGTTAGAATGTTAAACCCTACCAACCTATGCAATTTGTAAAGATACTAAGTAATTCCTTCCAAAGATACAGCCATCACCAAAAACTTGTCCCATTTGACCTGTGACCTTTGCACCCAAAAGCTTAAAAATTGGTGGACAGGTACCAGTGCCCGTCCACCAATTTTGGTTCATGTGTATATTACAGCTTTTGAAATATAAGTGACACAAAATTAATTGTTGTATATGCACACATGCACACACCCACAGATAGATGCAAAAATCACCAAATGTTGCACCGTTCCAGAAACTTATGACCCCTAACCAGACCCCCTGGTAGGTCCCATTAGCCCCCTAATATCAAGGGGGTGGCCATGTAGTGTAGGGGGTACAGGCAGTTATTTGCCTATACAGCAAAGTGGCTACAATAACAATAAGTTAACATGAGCAATTTTCTAGTTTGTCCCATTCTGAGGTTACAAAATATTGCATAATTGATGTTAATTTGGTATCTAAGTTTTACAAAGCTGTAAAATGGACAATTTTTAACCAAATTTGATGGGTCTTTTTGCAGTTTGAATGGTGTTTAGTATATTTTATAAAATTTCTATGGAGTAAGATGCATTGGTCATGACCCATGCATTAAATTCCAGTAATGCACGACCTGATTATTTTGTTTAACCAATTTTTACAACAGGTGAATTTCTTAAGCAAAAAAAAAAAAAAAGGTTAAACTTTTCTCATATTTCATTCTTTTTTGTTATTTTTAATGCATTTTCAACAATTTAACAATTTTTTTTATAAAAGGTTAATGTTTTAACATTGTGTTTAAATGTGTACTTATTTAATGCACTGTTCAAAGGAATTTGCCCTCATGAATGACCCTCCTTAAGTCAGGCCATTCTACTGAGGCCAAAGTCCTTTGCCCGTGCATTAAATACTCATATAAACACTCCGCCTCAACATTAATCTTTAATCAAACCATTGTTGTTGCTTCATGTTCATGTAAATTAGCAAGAACATTGACAAACTGAATTTGGATCAACATAATAAACAATGCATTCCTGTTTGAAAACATCCCACCCAGTACCTCCAGTTTTCTTATAACCTGACATCGCAAATGATACAAATCCCCTCACCGCTAATTACCATGCTTTCCACCCTATATCACAACTGCCATCCCACCCACTGTTCTGCATGATGTCCCATCCTATATCCCTCCCTACAGGAAATCATACATGAAATCCAGATACCATACCACAACATGACCGATATGCCATCACACCTGCAATCAAGATGACATCTTACCATATGCCTTGCCACACTGTCACATATACCATGCCACCCTGGCCCACATCCCATCCCTTCCTGTACCATGTGACATCCTACCCTGTCCAACATGCCATCCTTCCATGTATGACATGCCATCCCATCCTGTACTACAGGCCATTCCATCCTATCCCACACTGTCTTATGTGCCATCCCACCTGAAATCCAGACGACATGCCATCCTGACTCACATGGCATTACACTGTCCCCATGCCAACCCACCTTGTCCCACATGCCATCCCAGCCTGTCATAAATGCCATGACACTACCTTGTTTCGCATGCTATGCCACCCTGTCACACATGCTATTCCATCCTGTCCTATATGCCATGACATTTTGTACAACATTCCATGGTACCCTGTCCCACATGCTACCCTGTCCCACATGCTACCCTGTCCCACATTTTATCCCAAAACAAATCCTTTAATTGCTGCTATTCAAGTCTGGAATGCATTTGTTCTCCTTGATATAAATTTTTTTTCATAAAGAGTTGGAATTCCCTTCCTAGGGCAGCAATTTTTGTTTCTAATAGCTGGACAATGCATGAGACCGGAGGGACAATAGATGTGGAGGGACAATAGATGTGGAGGGACAATAGATGTGGAGGGACAATAGATGTGGAGGGACAATAGATGTGGAGGGACAATAGATGTGGAGGGACAATAAATGTGGAGGGACAATAGATGTGGAGGGACAATAGATGTGGAGGGACAATAGATGTGGAGGGACAATAGATGTGGAGGGACAATAGATGTGGAGGGACAATAGATGTGGAGGGACAATAGATGTGGAGGGACAATAGATGTGGAGGGGACGCGGAGGGACAGTAGACGCGGAGGGACAATAGACGCGGAGGGACAATAGACGCGGAGGGACAATAGACGCGGAGGTACAGTAGACGCGGACGGACAGTAGACGCGGACGGACAGTAGACGCGGACGGACAGTAGACGCGACGACAGTAGACGCGACGGACAGTAGACGCGACGGACAGTAGACGCGAGGGACAGTAGACGCGAGGGACAGTAGACGCGAGGGACAGTAGACGCGGACGGACAGTAGACGCGGACGGACAGTAGACGCGGACGGACAGTAGACGCGGACGGACAGTAGACGCGGACGGACAGTAGACGCGGACGGACAGTAGACGCGGACGGACAGTAGACGCGGACGGACAGTAGACGCGACGACAGTAGACGCGGAGGTACAGTAGACGCGGACGGACAGTAGACGCGGACGGACAGTAGACGCGGACGGACAGTAGACGCGGACGGACAATAGACGCGGAGGGACAATAGACGCGGAGGTACAGTAGACGCGGACGGACAGTAGACGCGGACGGACAGTAGACGCGGACGGACAGTAGACGCGACGGACAGTAGACGCGACGACGGACAATAACGCGACGGACAGACGCGACGACACAGACGCGACGGACAAGACGCGACGGACACGGCAGACAGACGCGGACGGACAATAGACGCGGAGGGACAGTAGACGCGGAGGGACAGTAGACGCGAGGGACAATAGACGCGAGGGACAATAGACGCGGAGGGACAATAAACGCGAGGTACAGTAGACGCGACGACAGTAGACGCGACGACAGTAGACGCGACGGACAGTAGACGCGACGACAGTAGACGCGACGGACAGTAGACGCGGACGGACAGTAGACGCGGACGGACAGTAGATGCGGACGGACAATAGATGAGGACGGACAATAGATGCGGACGGACAATAGATGCGGACGGACAATAGATGCGGACGGACAATAGATGCGGACGGACAATAGATGCGGATTGACAATAGATGCGGATTGACAATAGATGTGGACGGACAATAGATGTGGACGGACAATAGATGTGGATGGACAATAGATGTGAATGGACAATAGATGCAGATGGATATTAAATGCGGATGGACAATAGATGCAGACAGACAATAGATGTGGATGGTCAATAGATGCAGACGGACAATAGATGTGGACGGACAATAGATGTGGATGGACAATAGATGTGGATGGACAATAGATGTGGACAAACAATAGATGTGGATGGACAATAGATGCGGATGGACAATAGATGCAGACAGACAATAGATGTGGATGGACAATAGATGTGGATGGACAATAGATGTGGATGGACAATAGATGCGGATGGACAATAGATGCAGACAGACAATAGATGTGGATGGACAATAGATGTGGATGGACAATAGATGTGGATGGACAATAGATGTGGATGGACAATAGATGTAAATGGACAATAGATGCGGATGGACAATAGATGTGGACAAACAATAGATGTGGGCCGACAATAGATGTGGATGGTCAATAGATGCAGACGGACAATAGATGGGGATGGACAATAGATGTGGACCGACAATAGATGTGGAGGAAGGGATGGACCAACGGTAAAGATGCTATGATCCCTCTTACCAACTTCGTTGGTGAGGGGATAATTAATTGTTCCAGCTAACAGTACTTGGAAGTTTCAATCATAATCTGAACTTAAGTACCCTATACAGCCCTGCAATCATATCTTCACTGTAAAGGGTTTCGACAAAAGTATGATTAAAACATCGTCAGTTATTTAGGAAGTCTTAAGATCAAATCAAGCAATTAATCTGCAAAACAATTTGGCTCTGCTATAGCTGTGCTGGCTGAAGATTCCACTAGCAACACTGTAATTGGAAGTGAGCTAGAGAGAGGAATTTGACCTTAGTTTACCCTTACAGAACCTGACAAGAGGGTTTAGGAAAGGTCAAACTGCATCAAGTATTTATCACAATAATCAATGAGTAATTAAAAACTTAAATGGACATAGGATATGAAGAAAAAACACATTTTTGTTTTTCATTGTTTTGAAATATTTTGAAATATGTTAAAAAACTAAGAAAAAACAAAACCCCATCAAAATCACAGGATATTGAACAAGATAAAAACAAAACTACACAAAGGAATGTAAGGGTTTGATATAACTTGTATGCAAATCTACAAAGAATGATTTTTTTTTTTTGAATCCTTGTTGCAAGTCTGTTCCTTTTATTGCCCCCTTTCAGACATAATAGACATCCTCTATAGACTTTTCCTCCAAAATATAAGTCGGTTGGTTGGTTGGTTGGTTTAACGGCAGCGATGGTCAAATTGTGCCAGAGAGATTAGATTATGTCAGATGTGAAAAGAGATTGAGGAGGTATGTAGGAGATAGGTGAGCAGGAGGTATGTAGGAGATAGGTGAGCAGGAGGTATGTAGGAGATAGGTGAGCAGGAGGTATGTAGGAGATAGGTGAGCAGGAGGTATGTAGGAGATAGGTGAGCAGGAGGTATGTAGGAGATAGGTAAGCAGGAGTTATGTAGGAGATAGGTGAGCAGGAGGTATGTAGGAGATAGGTGAGCAGGAGGTATGTAGGAGATAGGTGAGCAGGAGGTATGTAGGAGATAGGTGAGCAGGAGGTATGTAGGAGATAGGTGAGCAGGAGGTATGTAGGAGATAGGTGAGCAGGAGGTATATAGAAGATAGGTGAGCAGGAGGTATGTAGGAGATAGGTGAGCAGGAGGTATGTAGGAGATAGGTGAGCAGGAGGTATGTAGGAGATAGGTAAGCAGGAGGTATGTAGGAGATAGGTGAGCAGGAGGTATGTAGGAGATAGGTGAGCAGGAGGTATGTAGGAGATAGGTGAGCAGGAGGTATGTAGGAGATAGGTGAGCAGGAGGTATGTAGGAGATAGGTGAGCAGGAGGTATGTAGGAGATAGGTGAGCAGGAGGTATATAGAAGATAGGTGAGCAGGAGGTATGTAGGAGATAGGTGAGCAGGAGGTATGTAGGAGATAGGTGAGCAGGAGGTATGTAGGAGATAGGTGAGCAGGAGGTATGTAGGAGATAGGTGAGCAGGAGGTATGTAGGAGATAGGTGAGCAGGAGGTATATAGAAGATAGGTGAGCAGGAGGTATGTAGGAGATAGGTAAGCAGGAGTTATGTAGGAGATAGGTGAGCAGGAGGTATGTAGGAGATAGGTGAGCAGGAGGTATGTAGGAGATAGGTGAGCAGGAGGTATGTAGGAGATAGGTGAGCAGGAGGTATGTAGGAGATAGGTGAGCAGGAGGTATGTAGGAGATAGGTGAGCAGGAGGTATGTAGGAGATAGGTGAGCAGGAGGTATGTAGGAGATAGGTGAGCAGGAGGTATATAGAAGATAGGTGAGCAGGAGGTATGTAGGAGATAGGTAAGCAGGAGTTATGTAGGAGATAGGTGAGCAGGAGGTATGTAGGAGATAGGTGAGAGGAGATAGGTGAGCAGGAGGTATGTAGAGAAGGGAGAGATTTAGATTGTTTTTATTGTAGAGGGTGTGATGCATGAAGGAGAGGATATTTTGGGGAAGAGTTTTTGCAGTAGAGCTCAAAATGAAGAGGTTGAGGGAAGCTCTTGGGAGGGTCAGGCATAGCAGTGTAAATGGGCCAGTATTTGTACAGACCAATAAATCATGAAGGAGAGAATTGTGTATGAAAGATGTCTCATATTGCTACACCAGCTTTAGACTCTATTGATCTTGGGAGAATCGCACTTACCTAGGGCAGGAAGAAGGTAGTTTTTAATACATTTGTAAAGATCACTTCCAATCTACTTACACTGCACATCAGGTTGCCCATGTAATAATCATTTATGGGACTACACATAATGGCAGTTTTGTAAGGTGTCTACAGTCAATGGGTTAACCATGTTTTTGACTTGGTGATGATTTTTTGCTATATATACTCTGATATACTCACTTCTCTATGGCCGTTGACTGCAGCATCATGAAGTGGAGTAAAATCTTTACTTCCAAGGGCGTTGACCTGGGCTCCGGCTTCTAGTAGAATGTTAGCCAATTCATAAAATCCATGATTACTTGCTTCATGTAAGGCAGTCCAACCTGTCATGCACATGAGAAAATAAACATCTTAAATTACATAGTTCTCTAGAGTGATTAATAAATAATAAAACATAATAATAATCACAATTATAAAGTACCAAATACCAGAAGGAATATCTGCTGATTATATGCTTCTGCATACAAAAATGCTTCTGCATACAAAAATGCTTCTGCATACAAAAATGCTTCTGCATACAAAAAATAAATGAATAATTGTAAAACTAATAATTTCTTAAAACATACGTTTTGAGGAGATCCTTTTAAAATGATTTTTTGTTGGAAAGAACTGATAAAAGGCTGCTTTTTTGATGTGATGAGGAAGAGAGTCCCACATTTTGGGCGTGATTGATGAAAAGGAGAAAACATCTGTACTGATATTTGTTGCAGGTATGCTGAATTAATAAAGCTTTGTTGCTGTAGATCAGTTTCTTAATTTATTTTTTCTAAGGGCCACTATTTGACAACAGCTTCAGGCCTCTGGCCAATCACATGGCAAAACCAGCATCACATGACAAACAAACCCGTCAAAACAATCCCTGAATACAAACAAGCTGAGAGTATGCGCAATAAGTATGTACGCCAGATGTCAGTGATTCTTTTATCTGCCTCCTTTGTCACGCCGCGAGTCTGCCCATTTTATAGCAGAACTAAAGATAACATTTTATTTGATAAGCTGTGATGTTCTAGTGTTCTGATCTGCCTTGGAAAACCCAAAATAAATGAGGATTTTGCAATTTTTACGGATCTCAATCTGATTGATTGTACTATAAATTTTTTCCCACTATGACTATTAATCGCGGGCTAGATTTGGCCTGCAGGCCACGTATTAAGAATCGCTGCTGTAAACTATTCAAGCCAACCATCAAATCTTTACTATACAGAACTTTAAATACAAAAGTTGACAACAACAAAAATTGTTCATAAAACAAGATGTATGCTTTTCCAAAGTGATATAACTAGTCATATATCACCAGTGCTTGTTGGAGTCATGCATACAATTTCTATGGAGTATTTGCAGTGTCATGACCCATATTGCATGACCTTGAGTATTTGGTTCAATCCATTTTTACAACAGGTGAATTTCTTAACAAAGTGAAATGGATATAGACCCTTCTCACTTTTGTTGTTTTTGATGCATTTTCAGAATTTAACACAGAAATTATGTGAAAAGATGACGGCTTTGGCAACGTGTTTATATGCATCTTAATTGCATGATTCAAAGAACTTTCCACTCATGAATGACCCTCCTAAAGTCTAGTCATTCTACTCGTGTCAAAGTCCTTTGCCCGTGCATTAAATACGCATATAAACACTCCCCTTTAACATTAATCTTTAATTATGCTATTTGATTTGCCCAATGTGCTGTTTGATGCAAAGTGCCTGCCATCTTTGATTCAAGCTAGTACGAATCACATCCTCAAAATATGATTTAATACAAATAGAGAACCCTTTTCTACCTTGTATGTCATCCAATCCAACAGCACAAACAGTGCTTTCAAATAACCAGCTTTGCAGCATTGCACTTACATGCGAAATATACACTCCCTGCACTTTTGACCTATTCCCAATTATTTCAACAGGCATGATTAAGCTTGAAGTCTCAATAAAGGACAGCTATTTAATTTGTTATTGTGTTTCGTAGTGTCAAACCTGTGAATCCATAAGGCAAGAGGCATGCTTATGCGGAAAAAGGAAAAACACAATTTTAAAATCTCTAGGACTAATCATAGCTAAAAAAATCTAGTGAAACTACAGCAAAAAAATAACAACCTATAACATTGTTCAAAATGAGACTGTAGTGTAGTGTGAAAGCATCACACTACAAGTTGAAATTAAAGGGGATTTACTGGTTTGACTGTGCTGAGATTTACGTCATGTGCTACAGCAATAGGACGTTCCCCCTCTGTAATATTTTTAAGGAGGAATTCTGATTAAAGCAAGGGGGAGTCCCTTTTCCTTCTCACTAATGTGAACAATGCATGCTTTATAGGTTTTCAAATTAAATAGTCTTTATTATTTACTAAAATAATTAATTTTGTGAAGTCTTCACTTGACTCCATATTGTAAATCTATACATTATAATCATGTGTGAAATCAGAAAAACTAGAGATTATTGTTACCATTAAAGAAATATTCATGTTTTTTCGTAACATTTTATAAGAAAGAGAACATTTGTAGAAACAATTTAGAATAAAAATCATGTTGATATGTTATTCCTACCAGGAGATATTCAAATTTTAAGGTTCACAAAAATTGCCAATTAACGAATAGGAAAAGGCTCTGTATGACATCACAGCAACACATTCTCCCACAAAGGTTATGTATTTCATTAAAATCTATCATCCTTTTTTATTAGTAAAACCTGCTAGAAAAATTAATTGATGAATGTTAGGTATTTATATACATTGGCAAATATACCCTACCTTCAATAACTTTTGGAAAATTGTTTCTATTCATACAGAAACAATCAATTAAACGTTCAAAGAAAAACAAACATTTCCAATGTGCCTTTATGACACCATCAAACACGGAATTTATCATTCTGTACAAAAACTTTAAAATGCAATTGGGAAATCTTTCAAAATTCATATCTCTTGACCGAAATACGATATCAACCTGATTTTTGTAGAAAATTGCCTCTAAAAGCATGTTCTTTGAAATAAAATTTTACAAAAAACCATGGGAATATTCCTTGATTTACAAATTTAGTGAAAAACAGCAGAAATTCTTATAAAAATCAGTAGAAATAAAACTTGCTTTATATCTATTCAAATCTTCATGTCTTTTTATAATAACTAATTAAAAAATATATGTGTTGAAATCAATCTGTTCCATATTATGATGTAATTGCAACCATAGTTTCATGGAAGACTTGAAAATGTGTTAGTACAATGTATACCATTGCATTATAGACTTGAAATTTAAAAAGGAGAAGATTCCCTACATCATGTATTAACATAATCAAATCTTGATTAACACAAATGGAGTACAAACGGTGATAAATCAATACGTGAAAGGTTCTGTAGTAATTAACCTCAGAAATTTGCATATTTCAAGGACATTCAAACACCCAAAATAAAACAAATTTTGAACTACGATAAATATAATTTTGTTTGTCTTTTCTTATTTGCTTTTTTTGTTTACTCTCTATGCTAGAATCTTAAAAAAGCATCTTCCTGAAATCAATACCTTTAATCAATACAAAGTCTCCCGACACAGACCAGCCATCGTATTTGAAAACATTTTCAAGAGCTCAAATTATTAACACTTCAAAAACTACCATGATATCTCTGAGTGCTGTTTGAGATTTGTACATAATCCTGTCAAACCGCGTACATCTCACAGGACAATTTGCTTTCGGAAAATTGTTCCCCAAGGGGGAAAAAAACAAATACTCCAAAGTGGAGTAGTATTAATCACTTAATAGATTTACTGGTAATGATAAATATCACAACCTTCTTTAAGGTTTATAAAGATACATTGCCAATCAAGACAAAGGAGTATTAAATTCCTTAGTTTTTATTTTATATCATATTTTTATTTATAATTGAGCAGTCTCTAAATTTGTGAAAATACAATTATTTTTATTAATCGAGTTATAACACCCACCAACAAAGTTGGACAGAGCTATGTTTTCGCCTGAGTTTGTCATCAAAATATCTCAAGAACTGATCAGCTGATGAAATTTGGTTTGTCGATGTTTAATGGCACCACGACAGTCAGTGAAATGTGCCAAGAGGGTGTTAATAAATTATGGTGTAAGAGTTAGGATAGTGAGGGGATGAAAGGTTTGTAAGGGAGATAAAGGGGAAAGGCTGAATTTGAGAGATAAAATTTAGGTAAAAAGAAAGGGGTGTGTAAGGATAGGTGTAGAAAGGGGGAAATTTGGTGTGACATTTTGTTATCAATTAAGGAAGAGGTGGGACACATTGAAACAAGGGAAGGGCAGAAATGGAGGGGTGGGATGTCTTAGGGTGATATTTGTCAAGACTTAGAGAAACTTTCCAATGGAATGTGCTGAACAATAATTCATGCCATGAAAGGAAATCCAACGATCAAATTTCTAGACTCTTAAGAATATAAAATCAAGTGGTTTCAGGTATCAAAGAAAATCAAAACAATTGGCAATAGTGAAAAGAAAATTTGATAATATTTTAAGCAACAATGACCCATGTTAGCAGTATAATGCAATTTGAGAACGTCTGATATTTGAAATTTGGGAAACAAATAAAAATAATTACATTATCTTTATTTTATTTCATACATCATCACTTTTGCACATGCTAATTTGCACATGCTAATCTTTTTTACAAACTTTGATTTATCATAACTTAAAAAGTATAAGTGCTGTTGTGACAGTTTAAAGACTGTTTTGCTCAGCAAATCCATGTCCATATACTTTAAAGTAAAACATCTATTCTAAAAATTCTAGTCATTGAAAATGTGTTTTTTAGGTCCCATATGATTAGGAGTATGGAAATAATCTTTATCAGATTTATTGATGGTGTTTGGCAGCATGTCAGTACAGGTCATGTTAAAGTACTGTATTATATCAGGGTTCAAGCATCTTATATAAAAAAAAAGACTTCAGAAGAAACAAATTGGTAAATAAAACAATCAAAAATCTGATTTCGTTAAGGCGATATATAGGTTTCAAAGTTTAGTATCATTTATGTAAAAACGACTGAAATCAGACTATGTGTGACATCAAAGTTTTCATGTATTCTATCATATTGTCCTGTGATGTCCTTTTTTGTCCTGGGACCACGTTTGTGGAATAATCTTACCTACACTGCAATCCATCAGGCTCAAACTGTTTATACTTTTTAGAAGGCCCTTAAGACTCATCTTTTTCCTACTGATTAAGTTTCATGCTGTCTATAATATTCAATTTCTTGTTTTATTTATCTAGTTTTTGATTTTATTTTTTATCAATTCTTTTGTGCTTTTAATATTGTCCTGCAAATGTTTAAAAAAATTGATATTGTATTTTAAGAGTTTGTCTATGTATTATCAATTTTATTGTAAAGCGCTTCGATCCACGGGAGAGGCGCTATATAAATAAGTTCAATAATAATAATAGGACTTTTGAAGTCCTCTTTTATTGAAGATAAACTTGATTGACCACTGAACTAATGCTTTAAGCCAAAGAGAATGAAATCTTTCAAACTTGTTTAAAAAAAAAAAAAGATACTTAAAAAAAAAAAAAAAAAAAAAAAAAAACTGAACTAAGGTGTTGTAATGTTGTACTGTATAGGAAGAATTTAGAGGTGTCAATCTTAAGAGTTGGAGAGCACCCCACAAGGAAGGGGGTAGACAACTTTGTTTTTGAAACTACATTTCACCCCCAGGAATCTTTATCTGTACCAAGATCATGAATAATAATATTAAAACAAGTAGAGAGCAGTCTTCATTCTCAAGGAAAAACTAATCAAATCAAGACGGTTAGATGCAATAAATTCACTTGAGTACAAGGACTGATATAAACGAGTTTGTTAACCATACGCAATATGGCACATGCATATTGGAATGCGCATAACGTGCATTCCACTAAAAATCAAAATGAATACTTCTCACCTTCCTCAAGGAGCAACTTCTGTTATGGTATATGCTTTCGAAATCAATACATTTTAATAAGCTTGATCTTTTTTCCACCCAAATCCTTCCCTTATTCTAATCTCCTGTCTCTCCCATTCATTGATCGTGTCTGTACTTTACACATTAGGTCATGACACACTTCTCCTTAATTGTTAATTTATTTCATGCAATCAATAATAAATGCGCATATCACCATATGGTTGAGGGCAGAAGTGGCCCAGTCACAGGTCAGGGTTGTTCAAGGTCATTCTTGCATAACATTCGCAACCATACCCTACTTTATTCATGAGATGTGGTACAAACTCCTTCCCTGTCTTTCCTGTATGTATCATCAAACATATTCATGACTAATGTTGACAATTTCCCATTCCGAGAAGAGGTGAAGCCCCCGCCCCCCTCACCTGATGTTGGAGCACTACACCACCCACATGTATCTTGCAATGAATGTTATTCTAGTTTAAGGCACCATAATGTATAATGGGGTTTGATGACACTTGTGCACATCCTTCAAGGAAGCAAAACACTAATTTCCTGTTAAAAATCCATCAAAGTAGCAAAAATATTAATCAAAAATCAATTAAAAGATGACCATTTTAGAGCAATTGAGATCTCAAGCATATATATGCAATTTCTATGCAAATTTGTGATGTATTACATGGCAACCATGTGTTAAAAATAACAATAATAATAATATTTTTTTTAATCATGCAGTTCAGGAATCAATTTCTTTAAAGTTTTTTGCCACTGTTCCACAAACAGTACTTTCTGAAATAATACTGTTCTGGATCAGATTTCATTGCTCCAACTTTGTTGCCGATAACAGGACAAATTTCTTTCTTCAAAATAGACTTAATTCACAACTACTTTATTGGTTAATATGTGCAAATATGTATATAGACTATTAATATTTACATGATGTACAGTAGCATTAAGCTGCGTACAGTTGTACACGTCTAAGCATCCTTGCATATGTGTATTCATGATTAACTGTGCCAACAATTGCAGGCAAGGTGGGAAGAACTTTTTCTTGCTGGAAGATATTATTTCTTTGTTAACCTTTTTTGACAACATGCAATTTTTTGAGCAGAAATCAAGTTAGTGATTATTGATGCCACACGCTTGTAAAAACTGTTCCACCGGAACAATGATGTTTGAAAATTCACTGTTCCTGCATAAAAAGCACTGTTCTTGGGAACAGCAGCAAATTCGACCCCTGCAGTTAAAAAAAAATATAGAAAAGGTCACTCATTCATACATCACAAAAGAGAATTATGTTGAGTGATTTCTTCCCCCTTCTTGTACTGATACATTTTCAAACAAAATAGCTAATATCTATGGACCTTAAATATTCCTTTCTACAGCAAGTGTATATTAAAAGGTCAAAAGGGTAGCTTTTAGAAATTTAATTTATACCCCCTTTTCCCTAAAAATTTCCTATGAGATTTCCTGACAAAATTGATTTCCTGGCAGCATGCTGATGTGCTTTCCTTTCACACATTATTCAGAGCGGTTGATGTAAAATCCCTCAATTCCTCATTTTGTTATGCCTGTGTGCAATCATCATGGATTTGATCATCTACGAAAATCCTCGCTCATGTGTGCATTAATTAATGATATTCCTGAATGAAAAGTGCATGTACTTCCATCTCATGAAATTTAATTAAAAAGAATCTCCATCATGCACACATAACATCATAAAACAAAACTGTCTTAAAGAATGTAAGCAAGTTTTAGCTTAACATGAAAGAGTCAATTGGCATGTGCTACATGGGTCACAGAAAGCTATGGTCATCAGTGGGGTAGCCATGGGGGGGGGGGGGTGGAGGAATGGGGGTCTGAACCTCTACTTTCTTAGAAATAACATTGTGAAGGTTCCTTGGACCTACCCATGTTTTGGATGCTGGCTACGCAACTGATGGTCATCACAACATAATTAAATGGGTTAGAAAGTGAGTAGGTTCGCAGAGATGTTTTGCCGCTTTCCCAAATTTCATATACCAGACGTCAAATTGTGGTCTACTGCTAAATCTGGGTCAAGGTTTTAATAATTTATAATTTCAAATACCATCAATCATCAACTGCACCATCAATGTATTCATAACAATTCATTATCATACCCATAACAACCCAGTAATGTTCCCATAACAACCCATCAACCATACCATCTACATACCCATAACAACCCATTATTGTTCCCATAACAACCCATCAACCATACCATCTACATACCCATGAAAACCCATTAATGTTCCCATAACAACTCATTAACCATACCATCTACATTCCCATGACAACCCATTAATGTTCCCATAACAACCCATCAACCATACCATCTACATACCCATGACAACCCATTAATGTTCCCATAACAACCCATCAACCATACCATCTACATACCCATGACAACCCATTAATGTTCCCAAAACAACCCATCAACCATACCATCTACATACCCATGAAAACCCATTAATGTTCCCATAACAACTATACCATCTACATACCCATGACATCAACCATACCATCTACATACCCATGACAACCCATTAATGTTCTCAACCATACCATCTACATACCCATGACAACCCATTATTGTTCCCATAACAACCCATCAACCATACCATCTACATACCAATGACAACCCATTAATGTTCCCATAACAACCATACCATCTACATACTCATGACAACCCATTAAATGTTCCCATAACAACTCATCAACCATACCATCTACCTACCCATGACAACCCATTAATGTTCCCATAACAACCCATCAACCATACCATCTACATACCCATGACAACCCATTAATGTTCCCATAACAACCCATCAACCATACCATCTACATACCCATGACAACCCATTAATGTTCCCATATCAACCCATCAACCATACCATCTACATACCCATGAAAACCCATTAATGTTCCCATAACAGCCCATCAACCATACCATCTACATACCCATGACAACCCATTATCATACCATCTACATACCCATGACAACCCATTATTGTTCCCATAAACAACCCATCAACCATACCATCTACATACCAATGACAACCCATTAATGTTCCCATAACAACCATACCATCTACATACTCATGACAACCCATTAAATGTTCCCATAACAACCCATCAACCATACCATCTACATCTACCCATGACAACCCATTAATGTTCCCATAACAAACCCATCAACCATACCATCTACATACCCATGACAACCCATTAATGTTCCCATAACAACCCATCAACCATACCATCTACATACCCATGACAACCCATTAATGTTCCCAATATTATTTTTGGTGTCTATATTGTACATAACAACCCAAATCTTTACAACCATACCATCTAAATACCCATGACAACCCATTAATGTTCCCATAACAACCCATGGTAGACAACCATACCATCTAAATACCAACATCAGTTGACAACCCATTAATGTTTTTATAACAACCCATCAACCATACCATCTACACACCCATGACAACCCATTAATGTTCCCATAACAACCCATCAACCATACCATCTACATACCCATGACAACCCATTAATGTTCCCATAACAACCCATCAACATACCATCTACATACCCATGACAACCCATTAATGTTCCCATAACAACCCATCAACCATACCATCTACATACCCATGACAACCCATTAATGTTCCATAACAACCCATCAACCATACCATCCACGTACCAGCGTAATCTTGTGCATTTACATCTGCTCCCTGGCTAATGAGGCTCTCCACCAGCGGCACGTCCCCCTTGATGGCAGCAAGATGAAGGGAAGTCTCCCCTCGGTTGTTCTGGTTGTTTACCTTATTCTTTACTGTTGTACTGGGTTTGTTCACGATGGCCTTTTGAGGAGAAGTTTGACCTGAAAAGAGATTCAAAGATAATATTTACAGATGAATAAATGACACAATTAATGGCATTATTGGTACCTGAGTATGACTCACATGAGAAAATCAATTGAACATATATATATATATATATATATATATATGACGAGGCCATTTTGATGACAAGCCTTTTTGAATGGAATTTTACTGGCCATATTTTAAGACATGAACAGGATGACTGCTCTCACACGACAACTGATTGTAAACTCAGAAGAGGAAGACCTAGAACCATATGGAGGACAAAGGTTGAAAAGGAGAGAAATAAGGCAACTTGGAATGAGATAAAGATTGCTGCAGTCTGATAGCATCTAATGCTATCTATCCCTCATTCCCTGATGACATCTAATGCCATCCATCCCTCCCTCCCTGATGCCATTCATCCCTTCCTCCCCGATGACATATATATCTCCCCTCCTCACTGCCATCCATCCATCCCTCCCTGATACCATCTATCCTTCGAGGATAGATGGTATCACTTATTGCTAGTGCTAGCAACAAAGTGTTTTTTTACTTTTATAATTGATCTTATATGAAGAGAGTATAAACAATATATATTACACAGAAAATTTTGTGAATTGTGGTAAAATAATTTCTGAATGATTTCAAATTGCCAGCATTTCAACAAAAATGTTCTCACTACTCAGACAGAAAATTAAAGAACTGTTTTAATATAACCCCCTCTCATGTGCATAGCTTTCTCCTGCATACAGTACAAATGATACTACATTGCATATTATTACATGGCACATTTTTTAGAGGAAGTTATATTGACAAAGACAACTGAATATTTTGATTATTAACATATTATGCAGGTTACAACTGGCAGAAAAGAATGAAATTGAATTTAAAACTAGATTTTTCCTTATACTCTATTCTAGGCAGAGTATATTTGTCTCCAATGAGACATTAGCTTTAAAGGAATATTCCCGTTAATTTTCATTTTCATATATTTTGTTCTCAAAAATTAAAAATTAAATAAAAGTTCAAAACTATCATCATTGTCGTCGTCATCATTATTACAAACATTTATACTACGCTCAATCTTACAAGAGCTCTAAACATATTACATATTATAAAATTATTTTTAAAATGGATAAAATAATGATTATTTGTTTTCCATACAAAAAAATTGTTATTCTAAATTTCTCATTCTTTATACCAATAGAAAACAAATCATGAGCCTTCAGAGTAAGACCTAATATCTTTGAAAAATATGAGTTAAAATAAAGGGTAAGAGTAATTAAATGTTAAATGAATAGTTTATTGCACGGCAAACATCAATGTGAAATTGAAGCAATTGAAACAAGTCACCTTCAGAATACTTTCAGACTGTAGGTAAACAATAGTTAAAATACTTTCAGACTGTAGGTAAAACAATAGTTAACCAGAAAAACTTAGTAAACAAACTGAAAATCATTGAATCAATATTTTTGATCTCCCCACAATCATTTAAGATAATAACAATTAATGCAGGGAACAGCTTCATAGGCTCAAATTCTTGGGAATATCCATTGTAGGGCTGCACTGTATTACAGGTCTATAAGTCAGGTACAAGTGTTTACTGTTTAACCATGTGCCGGAAATTCTGAGTTGAATAGTCTTTGCATTTTGACAATAGCATGTGTAGATTTCAAGTTATGAGTTATGAACGTTTGAAAATTATATGGAAAAAATGTGATGTATGAACAGGAAAACACCTCAAAATGCTTGTTTTGCTTTATATTTCTTTCCTTAATTTCAGACCATAAAATGTTTTTTTTTTAAATCTTTTCTCCAGCTTGTTGTATGGTGAAGATCAAATCCACTTCATTAAAGAATTATTTTCCATTTTTAAACAGAAATGGCAGAGGGTTAAAAACAATGGATTTACATAAGAAAATAGAGACTATGTCGTATTTATACATCACAAGCGTAATACAAAAATTTGCATATTTGACCATATTTGCACAAAAATCTTCAAAAAGCTGTAAAACGGCCAACTGATTATGATGATTTCTTTGGGGCTTTTTTCATGTTTTTTTCAGGGGATTTTTAACCAACTTAGCCATTGTTGCCCTACCTGTCCCTATACCTATAGTGATTACAAAAATAAGCAGTTTCAATCAGGTAAATGAAAATACTGGGCACACATCAGGCGTGGATCCAGGGAGTGCACTCCCCCCCCCCCCCCTACCTTCTCTTCCTCTCCCTTTTAGACCACATAAAGACTCTTTTTGCTCAAAGTTAGTCACTATGAACTGACGTGCGCACCCCCTCCTTTCGAAAGTTCCTGGATCCGCAGCGTGGATCCAGCGGGTGTGTGCGCCCCCCCTCCCTTTCAGACCACATATACCCTTCGCACTTAAGTCTCTGTTTGCTCAAAAGTTAGTCAGTCTGAAGTTCCTTGATCCGCATCTGCACATGCAAAAAACAAATTTTTAATGATTAACTTTGCCAGTCCGGTTCGTACCTCCGATTGGGAGAACAGTTTCGTTCTCTCCATCAAGGGATCATTTACAGAAGTATCCCACAATGCATCTATCCAAATTCAAAGTTTGCATAAGAATAACATAAGAATCAGACACATTTGGAGCGTGGGGAACTCAACCACTGTGGAGGGTTCAAATTTTTCTTTACGATTTGAAATAATGTCTTATAAATGATCTTTTCACCGTGCACTTTTCGAGAAATTTGAAGAAAAGTGGTGACTTCTTATTATGCATTACTGTTAGGCAGGAATTATTTTTGGCTAACATGGTAATGTTGTCAAAAATAATTCCTGAACAAAACTTTTTTCTTCAGAAAACCTGTCAAAACACGTCTGCCTAATGGTAACACATGATAAGAATGTCTTCAAATTTCTTGAAAAGCCCACAGTGAATTTCAATGCGCACAGTGAAAAGATCATTTGTATGCCATTATTTCGAATTGCGAAGAAAAATTCAAACCCTTCGCAGTGGTTGAGTTCCCTGCTCTCGAAATGTGTCTGATATTCCTATACAAACTTTGAATTTGGATAGATGCAACTTCAAAAATAATTATTCATTAATGAGTTCACTTCTTATTTTCACTTCATAGCCTAGCTTGCAAGATTAAAGCTATTCAGTTAATAGCTCCATGGGTGAACTGCGATTCCCCCAAAACTCATCAACTGTATGCATGTTAAACTGATTAAAAAAACAACTGTTGTATATGTGGAGATATATGAAAGTTGGTAACCTAAATTCATTGTGTATCACGCACCAGCAAATTGCCATTTCATTCAGCTGTGTTATCACTTATCTCCAGATTAAGGCCGAGTTGGGTACCCAGAAAATATTAAGTACAGGTTTAGTGTTAGCCTAATAATATACCAGTTCCGCAAACATTTTGGATCTAAGCAAAACAATTTGTTCTAGATCTATTTTTCTCTTGGGTACCAGGACCAAAACCGGGCAACAGAAACGGTCACCCGGTTCTGATTTTTTGCCACCTGACTCAGGCCTACGCATGATCCCCCAACAATAAACTAGCTTGATGATTGTAGAAAGAAAAAAATATATATATAACAACTAAGTCATGTGTTTTCACTATAGTGCCAGCTCATAATCAGACACATAGCAGGCAATCTGATCATGGGATATGAGTGAACCCCAGAAGTTGAAAGGTGGGTCATTGAAAAATCTGTGAAATGAAACTGAGAAGGTAAAATTGATAACAGGATATAACTAAGGTGATCGTAAGAACATTGATCTGACAATTTGTTTGTTGGTTGGTTTGTTTGAGGGCTTAGCGGCACCATGGCAGCCAGGGTGAAAATGTGCCTGAGAGGTTAGATCATTCCACAGGTAGGAAGGAAGGAAAGAAAACAGGGAGAGATTGAGAGAACCACAAGAACTAAAAGCCAGAAAGATGGGATCGAGAGAGGAGGTGCATGGGTTAAAAAAAAAAAAAAAAAAATTGGAGAGAGGGGGTGGGAGAGGACTAAATATGGCTGTAGAGGGAAGCATGATGAAGGAAGGAGATAATTTTATCGGGAGGGTTTTTCTGGAAGAGGTCGGCTATTGAGTTGTAGAGGGGGAGGAAGCTCTGTGAAGGTTGTACAGGGGCAAGCAAGGAGAATGTGATGGACTGTGAGGTTGCAATGGTAATTGTTGCAGAGGGGTGGGGGAGCCAATAAGGAGGTGGGAGTGAGTGAGGTGGGTGTGACCTTTTCTAAGACGAGTAATGTGAATGTTGTCGACACGGGTGAAGTTGTGGATGGTGGGTTTGATCGGAATGGTGGGCTGGGTGACGTGGAGTTTGTTATCAATTTGGGAGTCCCATAAGGTTTGCTAGTGGTCACGAACAAGGGAAGCGATAAGCGGTTTGATGTCAGAAAGGGTTTTGGGAAATGGAGTAGGGGGAGGTTGAAGACAAGCTTAGTGGCTGCATCAGCGCTGTCATTGCCAGCAGAGATCGCGTTAACGACAAATTTGTCGTATATTACGCCATGGCTGAAATTTCTTACAATACAGGTTGTACCTGCGTCGTAATCATAAACATCTTACCTCTCTGATGCGATTCAAAGTTTTATTTCACACAAAAATGATTTTAAATCACCCCTAAATAAAAGGAAAATGACACAACTACGAGACTAACGGCTGAATGATTCAACATGCCCGTCGTGCTGCGCTAAAGACATATAGGCTAGTACATAGGCCCTATGCATGATGTACGTACACTGTACAGTGTATGTGAAAGTTTTGATGTTGTTTTGAATGCAGGCTGTCAATTGTCAACAATATTATTAGCTAGGATTTAACTTTCCTCCTGTATTGTGTTGATCGTGTATCTGTGAAGTAATCACAGTCTGCAAGTCAAGTTACTGTACTGTAAAGAAGATCTGAATGGTATATTATCGTTGACAATTGGTCAAAGTTCACTAAAACCTCATGAAAGTTTGGATACGATAAACAACAGTATTTTCTAGTTTATTTTGGGATTGTTAACCCA
Source organism: Chiridota heheva (assembly GCA_020152595.1). NCBI lineage: Eukaryota > Metazoa > Echinodermata > Holothuroidea > Apodida > Chiridotidae > Chiridota > Chiridota heheva. The sequence continues at coordinate 334,036 of JAIGNY010003679.1, read as the reverse complement.
AATTTCATGATTCAACAATCAACATTATACAAGGATTGGGTATGAACTTTTTCGTAATATTTTTTATGATAATATAGTCCGATTTTGTAATGTTTTTGGTATTTTAAGCGCAATTTGATTCACTTTAGCGAGGCAGGCCTACACAAGTGTGTGTGTTAACAATTACTTGCATGCTTCGCTAGCGCGCAATGCCCTGTACATTACGCAATGCCCTGTACATTACGCAATGCCCTTTACATACGACGGCAAATTTACAATATACACCAAAGTTCAAGGGCTTGTCGTAAGCAAATACGCCAGGCAAAAAATTCTAACGCAACCTCTGATTGCCAGGGATACCAACATGGCTAAGTATCCAGAAGAAAAGAATACTTTTCCTGCAGAGGGTGGGTGAAAGGTTTTTGTAAATTTTAACAATGAATCTGATTGCCTACTCCGGATCATGATCCTACCCTTGCCTAGGATCAAGATTAAGTGACTGTGATCAGATCCGATAAGCATTTTCACGGTAAAAATGCGGTGGATCTGATCACGGAAACAATCTATGTAATGCAACAGTTTATTTAAGCAGTCACTGATTGATCGGTATCAATCTAATCAAGCTATTATGATTTGCTTTGTAGAAATTGCTGAGATATTCTCCAATTTAGACATTTGATAATGTATAAAGCATTGCTTACCAAAACAAGGTTTAAATATCAGATTCATACCATTTTAATTTGCAAATTACTATGCTAAAATGATTCAATTTATTCTTGCTATATTACTTCACGAATTCTAAAATTAAGAATTTTAGCTAAATCCATCCGAGCCATTATACTCATAGAGCCAGTGCTTATCCCCGGTTCCCATAGCGCAATCAGATGAGAGTACAGGACTCCCCCTGGAGGGGATGCCAGTCCATCACAGATTAACTCCCCAGCAGTGCTGGTACCAAATACACAGACAAGTAGACTGAAACAAGTAAAGTGTCTTGCTCAAGGACACAATGCAGCACTCATGACAGGAATCAAGCTCAGTATCTTTTGTATACAAAACTACTGAACCACTTAACCACTGCACTTCATGAATTCTAGTAAATTTATGAATTTTAGAGTATGTCAATTGTTGACTTTCCTTTTCAATCTAATGCAACAGAATTATAAAAGGAAAATCTGCAGAGCTTTAAAACATGCGAGAGCTTATCCACCCACTACATTTAATCTACCACAGCCATTTGCACAATGCTGATCTGCCACCATTCACTCCCTCATGTAAATTTCATAATCTCCTGTAATTTCAAGAACATTTTCGGATGACTCATATGTTCTATTGGATCACAATTTGTCATTTTGAACTAATCCAAGCTATATTTAGAAAGGATAGATGAATTGCCATGGCAGTACAACAACATTAAGCTTTGTGCCAATAGTTGGGTTGATTAGCTCCACCAACACAGGATGGAGGTTATGTTTTCATGTCTGTTTGTCTGATCATGGAGATACTATTTGGGTTAGTATCTCCATGGTCTGATTGTCATCAAGATATCTCAATAACTGATTATTGGATTTGTGCTAAATTTCGTGTGTGGTTTTGTTCCTTCATAAGGAAAAAGTGTTTAAAATTTGAGACATATTGGAGTAGAGGAAGGGTGAAAATGAAGGGGTCGACACATGTTTTTGCCTCTATTTGTCTGATTGTCATCAAGATATATCCCAAGAATTGATTATTGGATTTAGATTAGATTTGCTGTGTGGTTTTGTTACTGCTTAAGGAAGTGATTAAAATTTTAGATATATTGGAACAGGGGAAGGGTGAATATGGGTTGGGGACATTTTGTCTGTCATCATGATATCTCAAGAACTGACAATTGGATTTGAATTAAATTTGGTGTGTGGTTTTGTTACTGCTTTAAAAAGAGATGGTTAAAAGTTATGATATATTGGAGTAAAGGAAGGGCAAAAATGGAGTGGGTGGGGATATTTTAGGGCAAGATTTATCAACACTTAATTAAAAACTTTCCAATAAAATGTGCTAAACAATGAACTCATGCCATGAAGAAATAGCCATACAATGAATTTTCTGGACACAAAGAAAATCAATCTCTGGTATCAATGAAATCAAAACAATTCATTTCTGCCATGAATGAAAATGATGAAATGTGAATTTACCCGGATAGAGCTCAAACAATGAATGCTTAGCTTGAATGAAACTTAAAACAATGATCACAAGTGATGATCCTCAAGTGTTTAGAATGTAAATGGTAATAAGGATCAACAGTGAGAAAGAGATTGTTTGGGGCTATAAGTTGGTGGGTCGAGAGTTTCTGAGGTAGATTGTATGCTGGTGGGGAATGAGCAGGAGTATGTGCTCTGCAGAGTGCTAAAATTCTCATTTTGCCTGTGTCTCTTTGTCTGTCATCAAAATATCTCATGAACTGATGATTGAATTTGGATTAAATTTGGTGTGGGGTTTCGTTACTGCTTAAGAATGAAGTGATTAAAATTTGAGACAAATTGGAACAGGAGATGGGTGCAAATGGGGCCAAGGGGGTGGGGTGGGACATGTTTTTACCTCCGTTTGTTTGTCTGTCATCAAGACATCTCCAGAACTGATGATTAGATTTGAAATAAATTTGGTGTGTGGTTTTGTTACTGTGACTGCTTAAGGGTGAAGTGATCATTTTTATACATTTTGGAATAGGGAAAGGATGCAAATGCGGAAAGAAGGATGCAAATGCGGAAAGAAGGAGAGGAGGGGGTGATTAAATTTGGTGTGTGGTTTTGTTACTCTTTCATGAGGAAATAATTCAAATTTGGGACTGGGGAAGGGCAGAAATTAAGAGGTGGGGATGTTTAAGGATGAGATCTGTCAAGACTAAGTTGTTAAGACTAAGTTGAAACTTTCCAATGGAATGTGCTGAACAATGACTTTGCGCTCTGAATGAAGATCCAAACAATCCATTTTCTGGACTCAAATGAGACTTACATCAAGTGTTCTAATCAATGAAAATGAAACAATTGGTTTCTGCCGTGATTGGAAAATGATGGAATGTGAAACCTGGCTGAATAGAGCTCAAACAAATTTGAAGAAATCCAGTCAGAAGATAATCTTCAAGTGTTTAGATTGCAAATGATCATTACAGATCAAAACTTGGGGATGATTCTTGGTGGGCCTAGGATTTCTAAGGTAGATTATATTGGGTATGGGATCAAATGAACTCCTAAAATTTTCCAAGCACGTTAGAATTGCAACGGGGCAGAGTTATGCACTCAGAGAGCGCTAATATTATTCTAGTTATTGATGTCTTTCTTTTCAAGTTGATTTGGGAAGAAATTTCCAAAAGTATGAGTATCCTAAAGAATACATATGCGGTTGTACTGGTAAATCAAATCAACGCATTGTTTTAAGTATCCACAACAACTCCACAGACACAGTCAAAATCACTAGAAAATTTTCATGTTGCATCGTTTTTGCACACAATGACTACGCATGGAGACAAATTAAGGACAAGTTCCTACTCCATATAACTACGACTATGACTGCAGACAAAGGACAAGATCCGGCCTACTCCCATCACTACAACTATGACTATGACTGCAGACAAAGGACAAGATCCTACTCCCATCACTAAGACTACGACTGCAGACAAAGGACAAGATCCTACTCCCATCACTACGACTATGACTGCAGACAAAGGACAAGATTCTATTCCCATCACTACGACTAAGACTGCAGACAAAGGACAAGATCCTACTCCCATCACTACGACTATGACTGCAGACAAAGGACAAGATCCTACTCCATCATTACGACTATGACTATGAGACTATGAGTGCAGACAAAGGACAAGATCCTACTCCCATCACTACGACTACGACTGCAGACAAAGGACAAGATCCTACTCCCATCACTATGACTGCAGACAAAGGACAAGATCCTACTCCATCATTACGACTATGACTGCAGACAAAGGACAAGATCCTACTCCCATCACTATGACTATGACTGCAGACAAAGGACAAGATCCTACTCTCATCACTATGACTATGACTGCAGACAAAGGACAAGATCCTACTCCCATCAATACGACTACGACTGCAGACAAAGGACAAGATCCTACTCCCATCACTATGACTATGACTGCAGACAAAGGACAAGATCCTACTCCCATCACTATGACTATGACTGCAGACAAAGGACAAGATCCTACTCCATCATTACGACTATGACTGCAGAAAAAGGACAAGATCCTACTCCCATCACTACGACTGCAGACAAAGATCCTACTCCCATCACTACGACTATGACTGCAGACATTGGACAAGATCCTATTCTCATCACTATGACTATGACTGCAGACAAAGGACAAGATCCTACTCCCATCACTATGACTACGACTGCAGACAAAGGACAAGATCCTACTCCATGACTACGAATATGACTGCAGACAAAGGACAAGATCCTACTCCATGACTATGACTGCAGACAAAGAAAACGTTCCTACTCTAGGCTCCCTACCATGAAATAAAGCATTATAAATAGGACTTCTGTCTCCTCAAAACCACAAACCAGAATGCCGCCACCAACTAGGACTCTGCTGTCAAGATCGTTCTGCATTTACTCCAATGTGGGATTTTTCCAGAACACAAAAACCAGGTACCCTCTCTGAGTTGTTTTGAGAGATTGTTAGGTTCTTTACTTATCTACAATATGACTTAATGTTTTTCATGGTAATGGCTGATTACTCAAAAATCCAAATACTGGTACCTTCGAACCAAGACTTCTTTTGAAGAAAGCGTATTCTTCAATATTTTCCTAGAAATCAATATGGAACTTAAAAGAAAAGACCGCTATGATATCAAGCAGAACTTAACATTGAGGAGCCTATCAGCAAACAAGAATCTTACCTGTAAAATCTAAAGAGAGATTTCCAATTTCCCTTCCACAAAAAGTTTGTATTTATCAAAACACAACTTTTACAATGCAGCACTAGCAACAAGTCTAATGAAAAAAGTTATTCAAAGGCAAAAGCTTAAGTCAAACTGCTAAAGCACTTTTTCCTGAATTCTATTTTTGTGATGATTAAATTCAACAAAGATCACCACAACTTAAAAAGTAAATATCAAATGACCACAAATTTGTGCAGATTATCATCAAAGGTCTAAACGTTCACCACAAGTGACCTTTGATTCAGTTACATGTAATGTATAATTGTTTTTCCTATATCTGTGTATGTAAACTCAGGACACTTGCTCGGAAATAACTAGGTCCTGACATATTTCCTATGGTAATATTACAGAGGACATTTTGACATAAAAGGTCAAAATGATACTGATATCAAAATAGCACAGGTACAGTCATAGTTCTTGGGTATGTTTATCAAAGATAAACATTTCTGGTGAGCTCATGAAGACATTGGGCAGGAGAGAAGAAGGGTGTGGGGAGAGGGAAAGAGGGTTAACAACTTTTGTATCCTGAAGTGCAAGGTCTTTCACTTTTTTGTTAAGATAAAAAAAATTTTTTTTTTTTTTTTAAAGGGCACTCAGTTTCAAAAGTTCCCTTTTCCCTGAATACAGTTTGAACAGACTATAAGAACACACTGGAAAGATACTTTCCTTAGCCTTCATCTATAGATATAAAAGCTTCCACAATTTCTTGAATCTGCTAAATATGGAGAGAAAATAATATGAATCTTAAAGAAGAGTGTTCCTAATAAAATATTCAAAACAAATTGATCCAAAAATAGTTTTATAATTAGCTCCAAGAGGCAGCAAACATACTCTTACTCTCGGAGGTCTCATTACTCATGCATAAAATGTGCAAGAAATATCGCGAACCTAGCAAATTGCACGTCAAAGATTTCTGTGAATGTGGAAAACAGAAAAAGACATTCATTTGCCTGGTATAATTTTATTTACTTGGTATATTATTTTCCTTCAAGGAGATATTGAGTTTAAGGTAAATTTAAAGGCCAGCTGTCATCTCATACGTGATGTGAAAACAATACAGTTTGTGTGTCTTGTTTGGTCAAAATTCAATGGTCTTATGTGCAGTTATACTGATAGGCCAATCAGTAATTGTTTTGGATTAAAATGTACATGCCACATTTTAATCACATTAAAAGACCTTAAGGTTTAATATTCTTCTATAGCATTCTACCATTAAATGTTCGGTTGTGCTTTACCTTGTAGTTTCCAAAACTATATTGAAAAGTTTATAGCAAGACACACAAAAATTATTTTCTTAAGCTTTAATCTATTGAGTATAAAAGCTTCCACAGTTTTATAAGTCGTAAGAATAAAAAGGAAGACCAATCTTCGTGAACTATTAAAAAATAATTGTAAGAATCTTAAGGAAGGCATTCTTAATAAAATATTCAAAACAAATAAAACCATTTTTATAATTAGCCAGGAGGTAGTAAACATACTCTTGCTCTCGGGAGGAGGAGGAGGGAGGAGGGGGGTCTCATTACTGCCATTCTTGCACAACAGACAAACATAAAATGTGCAAGAAACACCATGAACAAAGCAAAATTGCACATCAAAGATTTCTCTGGAAATGGAAAAAGCTATTCATTTGCTTGGTATGATTTATTAGTTTGATACCCGGGGAGAGGGGGCACTTCATACTAAAAGTGGTAGAAAAACCGAAAAACATACCCCCAGTGTGACAGAATTTTTGGTAACTGCAGTATGAAATTATACAATATTGATACCGCATTATTAAAGAAGTCAATTTTGATACCTGGAGTATAAGTATTCAACAAAAATATTGTAAAAATGGACCAGCAGTACAACGTTTACACAGTAAAACTTCCTTTTTTGGGACCTGCACTAAGAAAATTATGAAAAAAAGACAATAAAAAAAAAATTTATTTTTATAGTAAAAAAAAAAAGACACCTGCTTTGGTGCAAAAAAAGGCACCTGCTTTGGTGGCACATATATATATATACCTCACATATTGAAGTGCCCCCTCCTCCCCAAGGGTTTGGTATCATATTTTCCTTCAAATAGATACTAGTGAAATTTCAGCTAAAGAAATACATTTTGTATATAATTATTTATTTTGTTTTAGTCACAATTTACTTGAAACTACTGTCACAATCAATAGAAAAATACCAAACTTATTTGATGTTACTTTCACTTGAATTTGTTGTCACTACATGAGAAACCTGATACAGGTCTATGGATATGAAACAAGTTCTATATTGGTTGAAAGATTATTAATGATCAGTTTTTGAACTTTGGAAAAAAAAGAAAAAAAAAACTATACGGCTGATCAAAGTTTGATAAGTCTTTACTTCATGCAAAATTTGTTACATACGACAGGACAGACAGCTCATATGTTATGTAATCCTTTATCCATTATTAATCCTAAATCCATTATCCTCGTCAGTAACATAACATTTCCTAATAGAATTTAAAAGAACTCAAAACAATTTGGTCAGAATTTGCACACCGCTTCAAGGAAACACAATTGACCTTAAAAAACAAAAAGGTTTTAAAGAAAAAATACCAAGGTTGCCCTGTTATACATCATAAATTTGCATACATTATGCAAATTGATGCCCTGTTATACATCACAAATTTGCATAAATTATGCAAATTGATGCAGATTTAAAAATGCTTTAAAATGGTCAATGTTTAACACATCTGGTTTTGCTTCTGTACTGGTTTTTACTATATATTAGAGCAATTTTAGCTAATGTTGCTTTTTCACATCTATACACCTACCTTTACTAAAATTTATCATGCAAACATACAGTATACATATGCTTATAATCAATACCCAATATCTGTGAGTAGAGCCCTGGCTTATATCATGCTCCTATGCATCATGATCTACGGTTCCCTGATGCCCCAAGGGAAGCACACCACCAATAATAAAATCTTCCTCCTGTAAATCAAATTTGGCCGTTTAATCCTGTAACTCTCACACTGAAATATACTGGCCTTTACTGTACATAACTGTCCAGGTTGACAAGGGAGGAAACATTGACAACAAAATTTGAATAAGGTCAAATGAAATAAAATGGATGTCAAAATTTGACCTTGAATAAATTATTACAATGGAGGAAGAAAGTTGTGAATGTGAACCACTGAGTGTTTGGTATGGGAGGGAGGGGTGGAATGAACATAACATATCGTCCCTCTTTTCGCGTAGTGACGAATGTCATTTGTGTATGTCAAAATCAAAATTATTAATTACGCATATTGACGAATGTTCGGAAACTTTCGAAGCTTGATGAAATAAAAGTTGATTAACGTTTCATGTAATTTTATATATCATTGGAAAGAGAAAATGATAATCTTTTGACAATTGTACTAACAATAAAGATATTTTAGCAAAATCTTATTTCATAAGGCTTCAAAGACATTCGTCAATATGTGGAAACAATAAATATGTATTTCTCGCCAATTTTTGTTTCACCTAAATAAGACATTCGTCAGTATGTATGTTTGTTTGATGAGGGCTTAACGGCACCACCACAACGAGGGTCAAATTGTACCTGAGGTCAGATCATTCTAGAGGTAGAAAGGAAAGGAAACAGGGGGAGAATGAGAGAAAAGGGACAATATGAATGCTTGTCAATGGGTTTACTAAAACTGATGTAAAGAGGACAGAGTCTTTCTGTCACTGGAACATTAAAAAAGGGGATGGACAAACGGGAATATTGAAACGTGAACTTTATAGATGGGTGTGCCTTAATAAAGTCACGAATGAATGAGTTTAATTCCTCTTCACCATGCTCCCATAATAGAACTATGTCGTCTATGACATAACCGCACACTTTTTGTCACAACTTTCTTCCCCCATCGTAATAATTTATATTCCCCATCGTAATAATTTATATTCCCCATCCTAATAATTTATATTCCTTATCGTAATAATTTATATTCCCCATCACAATAATTTATATTCCCCATCGTAACAATTTATATTCCCCATCGTAATAATTTATATTCCCCATCGTAATAATTTACATTCCCCATCGTAATAATTTACACTCCCCATTGTAATAATTTATATTCCCTATTGTAATAATTCATATTCCCCATTGTAATAATTCATATTCCCATTGTAATAATTCATATTCCCCATTGTAATAATTCATATTCCCCATTGTAATAATTCATATTCCCCATTGTAATAATTTGTATTCCCCATTGTAATAATTTATATGCCCTTTTGTAATAATTTGTATTCCTTATTGTAATAATTTATATTTCCCATTGTAATAATTCATATTCCCTATTGTAATAATTCATATTCCCCATTGTAATAATTTATATTCCCTATTGTAATAATTTGTATTCTCCATTGTAATAATTTATATTCCCCATTGTAATAATCTATATTCCCAATTGTAATAATTTATATTCGCAATTGTAATAATTTATATTCCCCATTGTAATAATTATATTCCCCATTGTATTAATTTATATTCCCCATTGTAATAATTTGTATTCCCCATTGTAATAATTTATATTCCCCATTGTAATAATCTATATTCCCCATTGTAATAATTTATATTCCCCATTGTTAATAATTTATTCAAGCACTTCAAATCTCTTTGGCCATCTCTTTTAAATCTTTTAGCACTTATCCATCGACATTTAATTCACCACCTGTTTTAGCTCTCAGACAACCCCCGTCTCTTAGTTCCCTTTTGGTCCACAGCCACTTACCCCCATTAACCACAGACCCCTCCCCTGGCATTGCCCCTGTTACAAGCCTGGTTGTCTTATTTGCCAGCAGTCACATTTTCACACACCCTGGCACACCTATTACATTTATCTGGGTCCCTTTAACTGTGATACTTCTAATATCATTTATTTTATCTTTTGCAATTTATGTCCTCATAGTAATTATATAGGAGAAACAAAAATACCCTTCCATCTACCTTTTAATAATCATAAACAAACCATCTGCAACAAGTCTGAATGTCACCTTGTCACTGAACATTTTAATTTGCCTGGTCACAATCTTAGGAATTCTAAACTCTGTATTCTTAGAAGCGGCTTCAAATCTGACATTGAACGCAAAACCCATGAACTAAAACTAATTCATCAAGTCGATACACTTAAATCCAGCCTTAACAAAGACATGTCATACTTAAACTCTGTATTCTTAGAAGCGGCTTCAAATCTGACATTGAACGCAAAACCCATGAACTAAAACTAATTCATCAAGTCGATACACTTAAATCCAGCCTTAACAAAGACATGTCATACCTCAGTGGTTTTTCCTCTTTTTGATAATTAATTCTCTTTCTCTTTTTAACCATTTGTGTATAACGCTAAAGAAGAAGCAGGCGCTTTGAAAATTTCATTTCCTTTGCATCTGTGTAATTTAATATGTTGGTTAGAAAGGCATCATTTAGTAACATTTTCATGTTCTGTATTATATATATATATATATATATATATATATATATATATATATATATATATATATATATATATATATATATATATATATATATATATATATATATATATATATAAATATATATATATATATATATATATATATATATATATATATATATATATATATATATATATATATATACATACATACCTACATACACACATACATACATACATACATACATACATACATACATACATACATACATACATATATATATATATATATATATATAAATAACAACATTTTGTAGTTAGACAAAAATAAAAGGAATATTTGGGAGTTGTTTTGAAGAAAAAAAAATCTATGACAAAAGTGAATAGGTTCCCTCCCCCCCCCCCTTCGCCCCTATTTCATACGCCTATGATAGTTCACTCAAACAAGGATGAATATATAACCTTCTACCTTCTGCAGTGCAGGAAAAAAGATTTAATGAATGAAATGCCTTACGATGCTTCCCCATAAACACATTGGTTCACAAAGAGGCCCAAAAAAATGTTAAATGTATCTCCAAAATTCTTACCAAGATTAGTACTCTTAGTACTACTTTAGATAACAGATATATCACAACTGTAATAAAATACCAATGTTTTATTATATCCAAATCAAAGGACATTGCAAAAGGTGATGAAAATATAAATCTTCTATAATTCCACTATTTAACCATTCACCTGAGATGATATGAAAAATCTCACCTTGCACTTTCCCTGCATGATACTTCATACACAAATCTTGAAAACTATTTGAATGTCACAAGTAAACCAAAAAGAATCTCCCAAATCCATTTGCAAATATTAGAAATCTTCCTCAATGCAAACTTTATGTCAGATTCAGTCTGAATTATGTTACCTTGCGACGCCCGTCTTTTCCATAAAGTATCAGACACCAGGGATTAAAAGTATGCTTGGTTTTACACTGTCTGCATTAAAACACAGCCAAAGTTCTGAATAATCTATTCAGGTTTTTGGATGCACTGCATCAATTGTTACAAAAAACTGCATTTTATTGCAAATAATGAATTTAGCAAACATGTCTGCCCTTACATACAATATGATTATTTGTGCCAAAATAAGTCAAAAGCCAGGCTTGAAAATCTTCTGGCTTGTCACTCATGCAGCCATCCAAGTGTTCATTCAAATGCAATTGGCAAGTAGCAGACACAAGGATATACATTGCATTTAGAGAGCCAAGTTTGCATGAGGTGATACACATAACAAACTTATATGGAGGCAATTGAAAATGCATATAAGTCTACAAACATATTCAAATAAAAAGTGTTTCAAGTATTGTATTATTGACACTTACAAAATTCTGTTGTTGGTGTATTGCTGAACTGATAAAGCATTAAATGAGCAAAACTCTCTTAAAATTAAATTCAATTGTATCTATTTCCCAAGTTAATTTGTTTTCTCACTTTTTACAGTCTGGTTGGTACCCCCAATCAGGAGAACAGTTTGTTCCCCGATTGGGAAATCCTTTACAGAAGTATCCCACAATGCATCTATCCAAATTCACAGTTTGTATAGGAATAACATAAGAATCAGACACATTTCGAGCGCGGGGAACACAACCACTGTGAAGGGTCCAAATTTTTCTTCACGATTTGAAATAATGGCGTATGAATGATCCTTTCACTGTGCGCTTTTAAAATTTACTTTGCGCTTTTGAATTTTACTGTGCGGTTTTGAAAAATTTGAAGAAAAGTGATGAAATCTTATTAGGTGTTATTGTTAGGCAGTCGCACTTTAACAAGATTTTCTGAAATTATGAGAAATAACTAAAATTATATAGCTATAAGTGTGTGATAGTAAAACATGAACAAATCAAACTTTGTTACAAACCTTTAATGAAACAACAGATAAGCGTCTATGTCTGAAACTTTACAATAAAAATAGCGGCTTCTATATATCACTGTAAGTTCAGTGCGCATGCTTGAGTCTCCCGATCGGGGGTCTTATTGGAGTCCCTGATCGGTGGTACGAACCAAACTGTTTTATTAGTCTCTCAAATCAAATAAAGCATTAAAATCTTTGATGATTGAAATGTTTACATGCTTTAAATTTCACAAATAAAATCTCCTACATCAATTTGCAAATATTCCAAATCTTACTCAATGCAAACTTTACGTAAGTTTCAGTTTTATTTTACCTACCTTGCAACACCCCTTCTTTTCCATAAAGTATCAGACACCAGGGATTAAAAGTATGTTTGCTTTTACACTGTCTGCATTAAAACACAGCCAAACTTCTGAATAATCTATTCAGGTATCAGGATGCACTGCATCAATTGTTACAAAAGAAACTGCATTTCATTGCAAATAATAAATTCAGCACACATGTCTGTCCTCACAAACAGTTTGTGGCAAAATAAGTCAAAGCCAAGCTAAAATCTTCTGGCTTGTCACTCATGCAGCCATCTAAGTGTTCATTAAAATGCAAGTGGCAAGTATCAGACACAAGGATATACGTTGCATTTGAAGAGCCAAGTTTGCATGAGGTGATACACATAAGGAATTTCTTTGCTATGGATGCCATTGAACCTGCATAAAAAGATTTCCAAACATATTCAAATAAGAAGTGTTTTAAGTATTGTATTAGTGACACTTACATTATGGGATTGGTTCATTGCTTGAATGATTATTAAATCCTCAGCCAAGCACTCTTCAAATATTCCTTTAGTTCCAAAATTAATGGTGATCCAAGCATTAATTATTTTTGCATGTCTCTAAAAATTGTGATGTAGTCGGGAGAGAAACGCTCAACGGACTTGCAGCATAGGCACCTCCGCCAGTGGTGCAACTAGAATTCTGGGGGCTGTGGAGAAAGTAGAGGTCAGTGCCCCATAACAATCATACCACAGTGGCATTGCTAGAGGCCCCCAAATCTCAATTTTTACTTGGGTCAATGGGGTTTACCTACCCTTCCCACCCAATTGTTAGGCTACTGACTTCCACTAGGTACTATGTTGTCTCAAATGCTACCCACTTCTTGTAAAACCATGCATGCTGATTCAAGAGATCATGAATTTAAAGGTATGTCAGCTCATTGGTAGAGGGTCTGACTTATACTCCAAAGGTCCTGGGTTTGATTCCAATTCTGGGTACGTACAATGTTGTGTTCTTGAGCAAGACACTTTATTTCTGAGTGCTCAAGTTGACTAGTGAGTTAGCCAGTGATGGACTGGTGTCCTGCCCAGGGGATGCAAGTAATCTCATCCACTTGCACCAATGTATATCCAAAAAAATGGGGATAAGCACATACATATATGAGTTTACACTGGCTTGGAAAGATGTAACTTTAATAACTAACAAGTGTATATAAAATGACACTTGTCAAAAGTCTATTGTACAAAGTAATTTCAGACCCTTTACTTTCTTAGCACTGTTAGAATATTTGCATTTCTCTTTCTTGATTACATTTCAAACATTAGCTGACTGATGGCTATAGGAACAGCAATTGACTGGACTGGGACGGCAAGTGGATGAGCCGGATCAGGATGGGAAGTGTATGAACACCAACTGCATTTGCACGCTTCTCTTCTCGAATAGTGTTCAAAGAACCAGGCAGGAGTGAGTCTGCCCCGTCTTCTGGACTGCAAGTTGAAGTCCTTATCTGATGGACGATGAACGCCATCCAATCATTGTCCACTTTTCCCAAAGGTTGAATGAGGAGCAGGTGAGGCAGATGACATACTTCTGTCCATGATGAAAGACATATACATCTGTCTGCAAGGCTGAGGAAAAATCACCTACATAAATCTTGAAACTCAAACCTGGAACCTCTGGCATCTCAGTCATGCTCTCTACCAACTGAGCCACCTGTCTCCTATTTGTACATGTATCTAAAAGTAATAGCAACTTTTTTTTACGAAGTGAAAATATTTTCAAAATTTCTGCAGGTGTTAACTTGTACTAACCTCACTGATGTCTGCTTTAATAGCACTATCCAGTGGTTGTACGTCACAAAAAAAACAAAAAAATTCAACAAATACATGAAAACTTTTAAAACATACAAGGATATAATATCACGAAAGTCTGATTTAGTCAATTCTACACATATCAGATAAAGGTAGTTAACTTAAATATTTCCTTCACAACATAATCTTATTGAACAATTTCTTCAAAATGTTGTCCTGTTATATTATACTCTTATCATGACCATAACCGACCACTGAACTAATCTATTAAATAATCTTAGAAGTATGACCAGCCATAACTCATAAATTGCATAACAGTACAGACTGTTCCAAAAACCTTTCTATTAAGATAATTATCAAAAAATTACTGTAATGATATAATTTACTGAGAGACATATATCAAAAATCACTCTCGCAATTATTGATACTATGCATGTTTCATGTGTTTACATTATTCATTTAAAACCTCAATACTCAACAAAATTTAGGAAGTCTTTTCATTTTGTTGGCTTAGTTTTTCTTATAGATGGCTTTGATAAGTGTTACATGCACCATGGTGCATACTAAATTTATTTTATGGACAAGCACAGACAAGAAAAATACCTGCATGCAGGTGTTTATAACCTACTGAAATGCTCAGATTTTTAATCTATTTTTTGTCATGAAAAGTTGTTCACCACTTGTTTAAAAAGAGGTTTGAGGCTTTCAGAAATTGTTCAGACACGTTAATCTTGTATGCAGTGGTGGAGCCAGGATGATGATGCCTCGGGAGGGGGAGGGCAAGAAAGAAGGGGGGGGGGGTTGTACATTCATTTATCCTCTGTATGTACAATGCATTTAACTATTCATTTCGCCAATGAAAATGCTCGGGGGAGGAAGTGGGTTTTCAGAGCAATCTTGTGGGGGGAGGGGGCAAATTCCCTTTGCTGTTTGGAATACTAATGGTGATCTAATATAGAGATGAATATTGCCAAGTTTGTTATATGAAACAAGGATCTACTAGAGGGGTGTAAACAAGAAATATGGGTTGTAACTTGAAAAACATTAGATGGAAAGGAGATTTTTTTTTTTATCACACGTACTACAAGAGAATCTACTGATTAATGTCCTTAACTTCAGTCATTCACATGGATGAATAAGTCTTTTACTGTAAGATAATAGATTGCAGGTGTGATTAAGTTCTGAACCCTCAACTGCTCCCTTTCAAAGAATGAATTTAAGTATATGATTAAACAACAACTATTTTACGTCAGAAAACGGAGCACTTTGCCTGAAAGTAACCCTTTTCCACATGAAGGCCTGAAAATCTCAAAGCTGTGAAGTAACATTTTTTCCTTTTTACTAATTTTCTTTTTGGCAATTTGCTGCAATTTTTTTTTTTTTAATTCTTAAGTGATTTACCTAAAGCTGCATATGCATCCAAAGACCTTTTAAGTAATCAAGATATATAATGAAAATGACAAATTGATAAAACTCAAACCAGCCAATCCTAAATCCAGATGAAATTTCAAATAGACAAACCTTATTAACAGTACAGACACAGTATGCCTCTTTCAGGGAAAAGATTCTTTCAAACTCACTTATCATATATAAACCAAGATTAAGGTGCACTTTACAGTATGTACAGCTCCTTGAATACTTTGAAGTTAAGATCTTCATTAGCGGTCAATAAACATACAGACGTATGCATTATTCAGGCAATTACCCTAAACTAAAAGCCTTGGTCAAGATTTCTACGCCTCATTTCATCCAAAAGAATCGTAGCTACAAGACATAATGACCAAGAGTTCTAGATGGCAAGATATAGCTTTCTTTTCTTCTACTCCTGTGGGATTTACCTGCCTACATTATAAAAGATTAAAACAATTTCTTTTGTAAAAAGGGAAATTAATGACCATTCATTATGCAAAACCCCAACAGCTATTTGTGATTGAGTAATCAAAGGAATAAAACGATTTTAAAAATGGAAAAATAGTTTATCAATAATGATCTACCTTCTAACTTCTAAGAGAAAATTGTATTATTAGTATTTGCATACAAAACGGAGATTTTCTTATTTCTTAAGGCAGCAAAGAATTCAAGTGCAAAGCCTTCAGTCTTAAATGTAATAATCCTGTGTATTTTTATATTCATATATAAGACAGGGGACTATGAAAGAAACAAGTTGATGTAAAAATTATGTTGATATCTTTTACCGTTTGAAGTTATTACATTTCAAAGATTGTGCAATTGTGCTTAAAGGAATATTCCCATGGTTTTTGTAAACATTTGCTTGAAAGAGCATAATTTTAGAGCCAATTTGGTACAAAAATCAGGTTGATATCATATTCCATTCAGGAGATATAGATTTTTAAAGATTTCCCAATTGCATTTTAAAATTTTTGTAGTATGATGAATATGTATTTGATGATGTCATAGAGGCAATTCCATTGCAAATGTTTATGTATTTCTTTAAACGTGAATTGGTTGTTTCTGTATGATTAGAAACAATTTTCCAAAAGTTATTGAAGTAGGATAAATTTGGCAATGTATACAAATACCTAACTTTCATCAATTTATTTTGATAGATTTTAATGAAATATATAAACTTTGTGGGAGAATGTGTTGCTGTGATGTCATACTGAGCCATTTCCTATTTGTTTATTGGCATTTTTTGTGAGCCTTAAAATTTGAATATCTCCTGGTAGGAATAACATATCAACATGATTTTTGTACTAGCTTGTTAAAAAAAGTCTCTTTCTTAGGAAAGGTTACAAAAAACATGGGAATATTCTTTAGAGGTATAGATTTTGCCATAATTATGTTCTTTTTAATATTCTGAACATTTCATAAACATATCTATCTCTAATTTCTACTCATTTCTGAGATATTTACAAAAAAGTGAAAAATTAAGCCCCAAGAAACGGCTGGACTTCCACTATTAAAAATTAGCGAATTTGGCGAGCTTTTGCATGGCATATATATTATGTGTTTACAAATAGATTTTGCGAAGTACACATTAACCTATAGGCTATGTCAGAACATCAGATTCATTGCATCAGACATCAGAATATTGCTTAAACATGGGAAAACTGAATAATGATACATCGGAAGTGAGATTTACATTCTTTGCTTTGTTCTTACCCACACTAATATTCGATTAACAATGTTCACCACACTGTAAAAAAAACCAACATATTTTCAACACACAAATCACTCTTAAAACCTTACGGTAAAGACTGTATTCTGCTTGAGACGGTCTTCACAAGTTGACCGTTAAAGCTGAGATTAGGATTTCAGGGCGACTTTTTACTGTTCAGGACCATAAATAACGACTAACTGTCTGATAAAATAGCACTTTACGGTATATTGACCGTAATTTTTTTATGTCAAACGAAATCGCATACGTCATTTCCATTGTTACCTGTATATCATTAAGAAGCAGGCTATATATTAAGTTCTAGAGATCGAAGCAGGATACAATTGCTGCGCCGCATTGCTTATCACATTCATCGCCGAATACCTGCGGAATCTCTTTCACTGGTGACAAATCACATGTTGTTCTTTATCTCACATGTATAAACAAGTGAAAACTGTTGCAACTGTTTAGTTTTTTGAGTAATAAATGTGGATTTCATTTAGTATACATTTTCTTGTGCTGTAGTGTCGTATGACAATAAGATAGGCTAGGCTAGGCATTTGACTTCTTTTTGCATTGCGTTGGGCAACTTACTGTAGGCCTAGGCCTAAGTTAGTAACGTTACTGAAGTGTGGAAGTGAAAAATCCTAACATAAGTTATAGCATGATGATCATGATGTTAAAGCTAAACTCGAGTAGGCCTGATTATTCTTCAAACCAAACTCCATAAGGTGAACAGAGACTCCAGTCTGGATTATCTCATGGTATTTTGTAGCAAATCATGTGGTAAAGGACTACACTGCCAGGGTCTACCTTTGGAAGTTTTTACGCTTGCCCACTAACCTGCTAACGTTAGGTTGTTGACTTTGTATACACTAGCCCTAGTAAAAATTAAGTACATTTCGGCCAAATTTTTTCCCATTTGTAAAGGAAGATGTTACTATAAGACTTCAAACAAAGACCTAGGCCTAGAAAGTTTAAACTTTAAGAAACATAACATATATTTGTTTCAGCAGAATTTAAGGTGTAGAAAAATACTATAAAAAAACTTTCCGAAATAGAGCACAAAATTTGTTGTGGCTAACGTAAAATCAATGGCAAGTTAAATTTCCATAGTCTTTGTATGGGTCGTAGTTGACTGTGTGAGGCCGGTAAGAGAAACGTGAGGCTTGAAACACAATACACTGAAGTTGACCAGGTCTAGTACTAGTCTGGGCTATGTTATCACTGCACTTCAACTTGCAAGCTGACGATAGCCGTCTTGTTGTTGATTTCCTCCACATATGGAGGACACTCATATATTTTACATGTAGAGTGATGTTGTGGGTGGTGCCGCTAAGCGGATTTTAAATCGGTAGCATGGTGGGCCTAGTACAGTAACTATACCTTCATCAGCTTCACTCCACAAAGTTTGCTGTTTGTAGGTAGGGCCTATAGGAAAGCGCCCATCGAAAAATAAAAACGCATGCTGAAGCAAATTTCAATGAGATTTAACATGAGTTTAAAAAAAGTTGCCCTAAAAATTTAGGGCAAGTTAAATTTTAGTATCAAAATAAACACCAACATACATGAAATTTCATACACTCTTACTTCAATATGTTTGATACAATCTCACCTGAAAATAGAAACTTAGTTTGCTTGAGAATATGTCAAAAATTGGTGAAGAAAATAAAATTCCGACCCATTTTGTTTTTTTGAGTCAATTTTGTAAAAAAATCATCTGTTTCTACTTGAGGAACAACTCCGCCAAGATAACCAGCCTAATAAGTTTTTAAACATCCTAGCTTCAAGGTAAACCTTATCTTTGTAACATTTGGAGGTTATACAGGAAAGCCAGAGTTACTAAAAAAAAGAAGAAAGAACTTTGAGATCGTTAACTTTGCACAGAGAAATCAACTGAACTTTTCCCGTCTAGGTGGGCCCGAAGTTCATGCACCTAGGGAATTACATTCTTTATAAAAAAAAATCATTGTTTTTGTTGTCAGCAATATAAACAAAATCTTTGATTTCTTTTCATTTTATCCATGATAAATTCACAGAAGCTTGATATTTTACTTATCAAGATAAAAAAAATTGTATTGGCAAAGACACGAATATCCCAAAATTCGTGCACCAATGATAAACTTATGCAACTTGTAGCAGCTGTACCAGTTAAGCGTAAAAAAGGCTTGAAAAAATAAAAACGGGAAGTAAACATTTGAAAATATTAATTTCCAAAGTGCATATTCATTGAAAATATGGCCAGCAACGCTATGCTCTAGTGAGCCACCATGTTAGTAAAGTGCTATGGGCCATTATGCAATGGATATGAAACATCACCGAAACAACAAACTTCCCATGGCTACCAACTTATTTACTTACCTTGTAAACACAAAAAACTTAGTTCTCCGTATTTAAGGAGACGATCCCGAATCAAATGATTATATCACTGAGTAAAACTTATGCACTTATCACTTGTATGACTCACCCCTACTACTCTCGGCAATGTCAGTCAAAGGTGAGTCATTGACATACGAAATAGCGACTCACATGTGCGTCATTGTACCAAATTATCAGTCACCAGAGTGATTCTGGGCTGGGTCAATTTACTTCAAACCCATTGACTTCGTACAGAGGTGATTGATTTGGGCTAAATATTTTTACAAAAAATGTCAATAACCTAAGTGACTGAGGGGTAAGTCAATGTACATGTTTTGTCCACCCATTTTGGTGCAAAGACTCATCTTGTCCGGGGGTGTAGGCGAGTCACACAATAGACAAGTGCATTAAAATGCTAGAAATGTGTCAGAAATTATTTCTCACAGTTTTGGCTCTGTGGTCTTTTAGTCAAATTCATGCATAGAACTGAATTTTCTACGCTAAGCATTGTTATGCGTACGGCAGTATACACAACTTAGAGAAAGAGCAGCATGGGTGAGAAAATTTTATGCATGTTTTTCACGGGCATATATACAGCGCAGGAATTGGATTGCAATGTATGAGTGTTGCAACGCGTAGAATGCCATATGGGTATGTACGCAGCACGAGGGTAAGATATTCAAAATATTGCGCACGCTAATCTAGAGGTGTAACTTATTTCATTTAGGGAAATAATGCAAATTTCTTGAAGTAAAAGTTTGTTGTTTCATTGATGTTACATATCTCTTGTATAATGGCCCATAGCACTGTGTTTACATGGTGGCTCACAAGTTTTGCACTGGATATGTTCCGTAAAGCATCCTTGCTTTTACAATGTGTAGCCTTGTCAGTACTTCGTTGAGGCAAAGGGTGGAGTTTGTGGATCTACATGTATAACTATTTGCTTGCACAAATTAAAATATAAGTTTCTCTTTTAAGTATAGAAATATACTTTTGTTAAATTTTTCACAATTGTCCAGTACAGATACAAATCTAATGTTTTTGTATGAATTTCCAACTTAAGAGCATTTAAGAAGTTGTTCTGAAATCCCCAGAGGGAAGAGTATCCTTGCAGCCCTAGCTGATGAACTAAAAGACAACCAACGACAAAAAAAGCCGACACTTTATACAGGTGTCTCATATGGTGACGATTCACATTGACAGGTATACTTCATTAGATTTACTTCCTTCAATTTATATCGTTAAGCAACAGTGCATCATGTATCACAATAAAAAAAATTCTCTGTTATTTTTAAATTATTGATTTTTAAAAGTCAGGATATTATTAATCAAATTTTAAAATATGTGTATCAGAATTCCAGCTTTGAAATTATAATTTTTAAATTATTGAACTTTTTTTAGGAGTATTGTAAAGATAAGTTTCTTCATACATCCATGCAAGATTTATCAATTATTTATCAATTAGAAAAATGTTCCATAATAAGAAGGTTTGTACATAAGAATAAAGCAGAAATGCTGTTTAAATCTTAAAAGCTGGTAAATAATTGCCTATTGGTAATTTGTTTTTGTCTGTACATTTATGTGATTTTTAACTGATTTATGCAGGTTTTTGTGGTATGTGTTGAAAATAATAAGGAGATATTCAGACTTTATAGCTAGTAAAACTGATCAGACGATTTTGATGACTGCAAAGAAATATTGTCTGTTTGTTTGCTATTTAAATTGACTTGTTTGGACTGAAATGAACTTTCTTAAACTGGTCGATATAATTTAACTCACAAGGGCCATTCTCCAACAGGCCTGAAGCTGTTATAGTGGGGCGGATATGTAACAATTTTTACTTAAAGTGTGCACTTCTGGATAGAAGCATGAAAATTTGCACAAAGGGGTTTTTGAGTTTGCTGATTTCAAAAATTGCGGGAACCACGATGTCACTTTAACGTTTCCCGCCAAAAATTTCAAAATGGCCGCCATTAACACGTTTTTGCCCATAAATCAGATGTTAGTTCCCCGATTAACATGATCTTGGTGTCTATACCTATGTTCTTGAGGTCAAGAAATCCAATAAAACATATGCCAAACATCATGAGATACATCTTCCCCTCCAAAAAATTCAAAATTCAAAATGGCCGCCACAAGAAAGCTTTTTTACCATAAAACGAATCTAAGTGCCCAAATAGCCATAATCTTGGTCTCTAGACATATGTTTTTGAAGTCAATGTACCCAATAAAACCCACGTAAACTATCATAACATCTTCCCACGAAAAACCTAGAATTCAAAATGGCCGTCGCAAATCCATTGTTGGCCATAAAATGGCTATCCAGCCATCATTTATTGGTATCTATACCTGTTTTGTGTCAAGGAACCCAATAGAAAACATGAAATATCATGACGTACATTATATTGTGAATAGTAAAACAGATACAATCAAAATGCCCTCACAAAACAAGTTTTTGACTAAAAAACCTGCCCCAATCACCGTGATCTTACTATCTATACCAAGTCGGTAAAATACATATGAAATATTATGGTGAAAAGTTGAAAACAATTCCATATAATAGCATTTGTTTGTCAGATTAAAGTATATCACACTTGAGCATGGTATACCTTTTTCAGGTAAAGCAGTCAAATAGTGTGTCATACATTATGTTAAAAATGATTACATGATCGCTGTCAGTATCTCATATGTTCAGATTTGCTTTATTCTCTGCTACACTGTCCGGAACAGAAGCACAACTGTGTACACTTGAGATTTGCGCAGACACACTTGCATCTTTTTGTACAAGACTTTTTGCATCCACATTTGCATTTCAGCAGTTCCTGACAAGCTTTGGCTGCCTCTGGAAGAGTGGTCCAGCATGGAGTCTATGGGGAATCACCTCTTACTCTCTCCCAGCCCCCTAAATCTGGCGATGGAACTTCAGGGTCTCCTATAAGTGACTGTCCCCAGATGTGCCCTGCCTGATAAACAGCCCTTTTCACATGCCTTTTTTAGGGCATGTAACGTTGGAGGAATGTTTTCCATCTTACGGTTTTGCGTGAACAAGTGCTTCCTGGCTTCATTCACATGGTTGAGTGATGATGTTCGCTGATACAAGAGTACAACATATCTCACTATTTGCTCCAAGTCGCTGGGGGAAACCTGGCATGGAACATGGGAGAACCGAGCAAAAATTGGTTTGAGATGAGGCATACTGCACCATACAGCCCAAGCGGTTCTCTTTCCAATTCCATGAAAGGCAGAGACAGTATCACATCCTGATATTGCGTGCAAGAATAGTAAACCCCATGATGCGTCATTGCCTAATTCCGCTGCAATTAGGTGGCATGGGATGTAACGTAGTCTATCACCATGACCAAATGCTATCCATATTTCACAGTCCTGTAAAACGCTGGACACTGCAAGCGCAATAACCACCACATCAGTATCTGTTGCGTGTATCATCAGCTTGGTAAATCCATGATGGAACGCATGGGCAGATGGGAAGCATGAAAAAGAAGCCGTGTGTCCGCTTCTTCGTGAGTGCAGGACAAGCTTGAAAGGTCAGTGTGGGAGATGATACAACATTCTGGCCATGTGTGGAGATCACTTGCTTCTCTGGGGGAGGTTGAAACTCTTGTATTGCATTGGCTAGAAGTCGGAACAGGCTGTCTTTGTTTGCATCACAGCGAAGGAAGTTCTTCCAGTTAACAGGAATATTGGTGTTGTTGTCCACCCGAGATGATTACCAGATCCACGGCTCTGTCGTGTTTGTGTCTTTAGGCTGTCCTCCTGTAGACATCCCAGACAACATCTACACGAACAACGTCTTGTAACATGTGTTCTATGTAAGGCAAGAACACCAGTTGTGAATAGTCCTGGAATGTTTTGACAGAAAGTTTGGACTTCTTTGGATCAAGCATGTGCACAAGGGCAGCACCGTCAACAATTTTGACGTCAACTTTGGAACAGATTCTGGTTGTGGTACCATTGTCTCCAGGCATCCCATCAAGTCAGATTTGCATGTTTGATGCATAATACCATTTGATGCCAATGATGGAGGCCAGGCATAATTTTCATGACTGGAGAAGGCATCCATATCGCTTTCTCTAGCTTGACACGATATATACATCCGTGAAAAGAGACAAACATCACTTTGCAGGTTGGAAATCTTGGAAGCGGACTTCGCAGGTTTCTTTCGTGAACTAGAATTTAACAAAGGCAAATTGTTCTTATGTATGGTGTCTTTGAATGCAGTGATTGTGCCATTGATAAGCTCGGCAACAAATTTCTTGTACTGTGTTTTGCCTATGTCTTCTGCGGACCTTATAGCATTTACCACACTATCAGACATTATCACTTTGGTGTCAAGTGCGTAGAGGTCTGTGCTTGTATCAGCAAAGGGGTTGCCAAGTTCATCCATTACATCAGTGACACTCTTGACGTGAGATAAGAAAGTCTTCTGTACACTTGGTATTTGTTCATGGTGGCGTTCTGTGTCCTTCTTTCCCCTAGCATGTTTGTCATCATACTCCATTAGAAGTCTAGCTGTTTCTGGACCTGCCACCATCCACCTTGCTAGTGCTGCTTCATTTTCAGTGATACCTATTATGCCTCCATCTCCCTTCACCATTGCATTCAGCTCTTCATGAACTTGATCATGGGCTAGTGCTGAGAATTTGTGCATAGTTTTCTGTGTCACTAAGTTGCCTTTGAGGAACTCTGCATGTGTGGTAGGGCAGTTAATCTCAAGGGATTGTAGGTCTCTCACATGAACGGTCATCCAGCGAGCATAGTGGTAGTGGTCAAGAGCGAACATCCATGTAATAATCTTTCCAAGTGACTGCACGTAGGCAACATATCTTTGCTCACGCTGTGATCTAAGGAACTGTAGGAAGAGAAGTTCCAACTGCCAGACTTTGTACCAGTAATCGAACTGAGGATGCTTTAAAGCCATCTGTTTACACCACTCATCATAGTGTATTTGTTCATCATCTGATGTGTTGATTTGATACTCAGCATATGACCTGTGAGGGAGAATGTACAGAGCCGCTGCGGTTACTTGATGTGCCCACTGACCTCTGGATGTGTGTGAACCTTTCTGCAGACCAGCTGCACGTCCCTCAGTTGTAACATTGGCCAAAGTCATAACATAGGTCCAACCACTATCATCAAGTCAGTCGCCAATTAATTTCAACATGGCCATTTCTATATGGAGACCCCCCATCAGTACAACGTAATGTCTTTCACCATACTCTTCTGGCCATTTCCACTGAATTCGTTTTGCAATTGCATATAATGGCTGATCGACAGTGAGCAGTGGTATCTGGCCTGGGTTGACACGAACCGTGATCTGTTTGATGATATCCATCCCATGCTTGACCATTGCGGATGAATGTGCTTGATCTCGAAATAATGGTAAGAGAGAGATAATTGCAGATGTCTTGGGTAGAGACACCTGTAAGCTGGCAGAGTAGGCTGACCATGATATGTCCGTCTTCACCTGATCAATTTGATTTTCATTAGCCAACTTCGTCCTCACTTTTTCAAACCAAAACTTCTGCATTTCATCATCATTCATTTCCCCAGATATTGGAATTGCTTCATTATCCTCTACTGTTGGGATGACATTATCAGGGAGCGAAACCGGTGGCACATCAATTTATGACTTTGGTAATGACTTGATAGATTTCGACTTTGGTTGGACCCTGTTTTCGGGAATCTCCTGAAGGACCCTAACAACACCAGGATTGTCATTTGTGATGTGCTGTATTATTGATATTGCGGTGCCATGAAAAGAATCACGACTTGAGGTGGATGACAGGTTGTGATCTATATTATCGAGATTTCCAGTGGTGACCAGGTGGTCTCTGAGGTTTGAAGGACAGACAATGCCCTCATTCTCATATATGTCAATTATTCTATTAGCTTCATCAGTAGACAGTTGCAAAAGTCCATCATATGACACCGACAGACCCTTTTCAAATAGATTGTCAATGAGATCACGTTTACGCGTTCGGTTGTAAATAAGCAGGCCAAGATACAGTGGGAGAATCGTCTCACAGTCCGAATTGTGCCGTGCTGCTACAGAATCTCTCCTACCTCGTTTGACGGCATTGAAGACAAGTAACTGTGTGATGGACAAGGCAGCTGTGCTTACATTGTTGTCATCTACACGTTGTGTTGCATTTGACCTCCCTTGAATCATCCCGACGAGGGCAGATAGAGAAGGAGGTAGATTGTCAAATTGTTCATCACATAAGGAACTATTGAAGTGGTATTTTTTCTCAAATATTTCTTTGCGGACCAACTTTGCCACTCTCATCAATATTACAGCTTCTTCATCTGGATCGAAGTTGCATGCATCTAGCAAGGTATCACCAACATCTTCCTTGAATGGCAATACTGTGCCAGACTTGCTGTTGTGAGCTTCCAGATCTGGAATATGTTGCTGGAGTTTCTGCGCGAGTCTGGTGGAATGGATGCGTTCACCTGGCTCACCACCTAATTCAAGGAGGCACTCGCAATACAATTCCTTGAGATCAGAGAGTTTAAAAACATGATTGAGGTCTCCACTCAATTGGCCATATTCCTCAATGTATGACACCACCTCAGCAAGTGCAAGTGACTGTGGGTTAATATGGCGACCCTTCTCAGTTGAAGTTCTTTGTAGGGATCTATGTTTGTTATAGAATGAAGCTAAGCAATTCAAGTGATATACAGCATCAATAGCGATCATATCTCCAACTGATAATTTAGCCAACAGCTTAGTATCTCTGAGCTCCGTAGCGATTTGTCTGACGCGGGTATCAAGGGCTATCGTCTCGGCTTTGTGGAAGTCTCCTGTTGTGTCATCACAGAAAAAACATGCTGGTTGATTTGTCTTTTCTGGTTCCATGGAACATGTTGGAGCGCTTGCATTGCAAAGGTGCTGTTTTAGTGGTGAGTGAGCTAATTCCAGAGGAGCCTTTTCTTGTCGCTTCCTGGCTCTTTCTACTTTTGTTGCATTGCAAAATGCACGTAGTGCTTTATGCCACTTAGCTTTATGGGCTACAAGCGTTTGCTCTATACCGTCACCATCATTCAGTCTTAATACATTAATGTTCAATGGAACAATGTTAAGTTCTTGAAGGGCAGATAAATTTGTGGCCAATGATGTATATCCCGTTGCCGTTGGATTAATGAGAGTTCTCATGTTCTCATGCAAAATTGTTTGTCCTGATTCTCATAATTGTTTTTCATGCTCTCATGAGAACTTTTCTTTTCTCATGAGATTCTCATATAAGTTTGTGGCGGCCATTTTTAATTTTTTGGCAAGAAGATGGATCTTATGATGTTTCGCATGGGTTTTATTGGATTTCTTGACCTCAAGAACATAGGTATAGACACCAAGATCATGGCAATCGGGGCACTAACAGCTGATTTATGGGCAAAAATGTGTTTGTGGTGGCCATTTTGAATTTTGAATATTTTGGCGGGAAGGGTTGGAGTGACATCGTGGTTCCCGCAATTTTTGAAATCAGCATGCTCAAAAACCCCTTTGTGCAAATTTTCACGCTTCTATCCAGAAGTGCACACCTCAGTCACATATCCGCCCCACTATTATATATGTGACAATTTGCAAAATGGGTCTAGCAAATCCCTGGGAGACCAACATGGTCTGCTAGGGACATTCTCCAGCCCGTTACATGTGTGACATATTATGGAATGGCCAATTTGCTGGAATTTACTCATGTTTATTCATGCTTAGGGAGCTAGGAGTTTTGCTTCAGTAATTAAGAGGATTTCTTAACGTGTTTTACTCACATGGGTGAGGGACATATAACAACTGGTTATTATAACGCGTTTACCATCGAATCTGGGAGGCATATCGGCGCCGTTCAGCAGCACAGAAAGGGGTGCCAAACAAAAGACACACTTAATGCATTAGGTGCATTAAAATTTTGCGCTAATCGCGATAACCGTGGGGTAATTTGAACCTTTGCTGAATGTATAGTGCTGCTCAGCTAAAGCATCAAAGATTTCTTATACTATATGGGTTAAAAAAACTGGGCAAAAATATTGCAA
Organism: Chiridota heheva; assembly: GCA_020152595.1. Classification (NCBI taxonomy): domain Eukaryota; kingdom Metazoa; phylum Echinodermata; class Holothuroidea; order Apodida; family Chiridotidae; genus Chiridota; species Chiridota heheva. The sequence goes on along the minus strand of JAIGNY010003679.1, from coordinate 306,179 downwards.
ATTTTTAACATCAGTCAAAAGGCTTTTAAATCCATTAAAAACCATGAAAACAAAATATAAATTGTATTAATATTCATGATATCTCTGTGACAAATTAGTGCTACATTCCCACATTTTTCCCATCATGTCAACCCATCGTTTTCCATCCTTGGTCACACTACTTTAAAAGACATCTAATTTTTGCAAATTGGATTTTAATGTTAACCACATCCCTACTTCAATCTCTGAAAATGTGAAAAGAAAAACAGAAATAATTTGAGCTGTGTAACCTCTCATACACCACACACATTGCATAAATTGAATGTTCTTCAAAAGTTTGATGAATAAACAACTTAAAGACTAAAAGTCATGTTTGTTTTTCTTCAGACAACAGTGATTTAGAACTAAAAGCTCTTTCAGGTGGTCAATAGGACTAGTATGTCAATGTAACTTTAAAATACATTACGTTTAAAGTTGCATTTTTTGCCAACAAGAATGCTCTTTGGATAGTAAAGATAGTTCACCATATATCAAGCAAAGCCCAAGAAAAATAAACAGTCAAAATTTCATTGAATAATATTACATTTAGATCTCGAGGTTGCCCATCATCCCACGGTGCACATATTTAGACCACTGCAGCTGATCGATGACACAAGACTGGAGAAGCAAAGCCTACCAGAATGGACAGCCAGGTGGATTGGGAGAAATTGATCATCGTCAAAGTTCGTTTGACCTGATGATGTCAAAATTAAAGGTATAAGGCTGTGTGGAGGCCATCATAGTAGCAACAATTTCATCAAAATCTGTTTAACATTGATAACATTTTTAAATCCCAGGGATCAATTTGCATATTAGATGCAACTTTTATGGTGTATTACAGAGCGACCATGGTATTTTCTTGTACCTTTGTTTTGGAAATATTTCATAATTCTTTGAATTTGAAGTGGTGCAACAAATTGTGACCGAGAGTTGTTGATGTCTTTTCCACTCCCCACTCCAATCAAAATCTAGTAGGAATATACTTTCCAAAGAGGTAGGAAAGAAATTAAAAGAAGTTCATAAAGATTGTGAGCTGTTCGGCCAGGCCCCAGTCATACTTCATAAATTTGGCATGAATCAAAAACTGATAATTAAGTGGTAATTAAGGTCAGCTTTCCGTACAGACCAGTTGTCACCAGATATTGAATGGTAAAGTCACTTTAGCATACAAACCGATAGAAGAGTCTGCAGAGCTCAAATGTCCAATACCACACAGCAGCAGGATGGTACAGAGAGATGGCAGGATGGCTGAAGCCCATCGTCCCTATTCATGCTCATTTTTCGTATTTGAAATTAACCAGCAAAGAATATTTTAACAGGGAATGCAATACTTTCTTTAAAAGTTAAAATTTGTATACTATGAAAAAGTTAAATAACCTTCTATGGTTTATTCATATTCATGGTTACTCTCAGTAGTTCAACACCATAATATGCACAAAAAGCACCTTTGTTTAACATGCATAGATTTTCTTATGCTTACATCATACACACACATGCTGCACAGTCGTGTATCGCACACATACTATTATCTGTTTATGTTAAATTTCAAATTTGCAAAGGCTCCAATATAAAAACAACTTCAAATTGAATTATTTGAAAAGAAGTGTGTACACGCATTGTGATTTATACCTGGTTTACACAGAAAACTCAAACTGATAATTTCTCAGCAGGAATGTTACCTTACCTTTCAGCTTAATTGGAAATGGGAGATTACGAACTAGTTTTGAGAATAAAAGGGCAAACTTTGGTGAAAAAATATTTTCAGTTCCTTTCACCGTGTGTCTGCTGCTGCTTTTACAAGTATACTCCACACAACAAATATGCGTAACGAAATGTGCATCTTATGGAATTCAGTGTTGCATACTGTGCGTATGGTTATCACTCAAATCCTACACAAATTTCAAGTTCATTGGTATTCAGTGCATGCAACCAAGCAAGTTATTCTGATTGGTGAAGGCTAGATTTAAATATTCCTTGTTTTTCCTAGAAACTTCAATATTTTTATTCATTTCACCAACTTGACAACAATATATCATGGAATAACGGACTGCAAATTAAGGTGTGTCCCCTCTCATCCAATAACATTGCAGGAAACAAACATTGGTGTGCATGAAAACTTTGATCAGTCATAACTGCGTCAGTAAGGGCAACAAGCTAGATTGATATATTTGCTGTTTTCATAGATTCTTCAAGAACATGGGCAACCATGAACAGGAATGTATTTTGCTGCAAACACCCATCTGCATGCCAGTGTTACATATTCAGTTTCGTTAAGACATTTTTTTGGAAGAAGTATACAAAATAGTGTATCCTGAGCTTACAAACAGCAAAGACGGCAAATTTTCATCCTTTAATGTATCTAGTTCAGGAGAATTCTTTGTTGGGATGATCTTTTGCTTTAAAAATATACATGTTTGGGAAAATATACATATTGGGAAATCTTTGCCTAATTGAAATGAACACTTGGTGAATCTTCACCTAAGCAAAAATGAATAAAAGGGTAAAGGCTTGTAGAAGGAATGTACTGTATATATGTTTGGCAATTGACTGCTGCATAAACTTGTTGCTTGCGAAGTGAGGTAGTATCTCACTATCCCGAATACAAGTGGAGGTTGGTTTCTTGCTCTTTCTGCAATAATATCAAAATGTTTTTTAGCATGTAGTTTATCTATTAAAGGTATCATTATGGACAGAGACAATATTAACTGTTGATTTAATATCCACTATAAAACACAAAGCAAAAAAAAAAATCATCAACATCATTTAATTATTTTCCATTTTATAGCTTTTTGAAGATTTTTCTGTAAATATGTAAAAAATTGTTCTTACTCTTGTTATGTGTGAACAGCAGTCTCTATTTTCTTATGTATATCCATTGTTTTAAACAATATGCCATTTCTCTTTAAAAGGGAAGATAATTCTAATGAAGAGGATTACGATACCTCCCAACCAACCTCAAGCTGAAAATTTTGAACATTTTTAATGTCTCAAATTACGTGAAGCAAAAATAACAACAGTATTTTGAGATATTGTCTCAAAATATTGTCTCACATTTTTCAATATATTACAAAATTTCCAACTTTTGATTACTCATAACTTGAAAACTACATATGCTATTTCAAAATTCAATGATAAGTTATTAAACTCAGAATTGAATAATCTTTTCGTTACACGGTTGACAGAAACCTGTTCCTGTCCATAGACCTTTAATATACCATAAGCATGCAAATTTATATTGCCAAACAATTGTGCCAAGGTGCAGCTAGTAAGTTATGTGCCTTACTGTCTGTGCTGTATTGAAAAGTGTTTTCTCTGCAGTTATTAAAATTAAAAAAATTAAGTTAACTAAAACCTATTTTTTCCAATTATATTTGATAAGAAGGAATTCTTTTGGTAAATAATTATGCACTACCAACACCATTCATTGCTGCATTTGGTAAGTTTCCATGAAATCTATGTATATTACATGTATTTACCGATGGCTTCCCTAGATCTTTCAGAGAGAGAGAGAGAAGAAAGCAAGGCTTCCCCTTCTGTCAAAACTTCAAATTCTATTGTTATCATTTCATGGATTATAAATTTCCTATTATAAACCCTGCTGCTGTACCAATTAAATTTAGCTGCCAAATTGAACATACACCATTTATGGTTCAGATATGATAGGCATCAGGTCATGATGATGTGTGTTTGTCTGTGTGTGTGGGCGTGTGTTACAGATTGCTTGTAGACACAACATTCCAAGTACAAAACATTTAATTCATGTCATATCTGAAACTGGTTATGGTGTACTTTTATGCCCTATTATTTTGGTAGCGATGTCATGAAAGTTAGTGAGTGAGTAGGCAGGCCTGGCAGGACTTTATGTAAATTCTTGAAATGGTGATAAATGTTTAACTGTGGTTTGCTGCATACTTGTAAGATATTGTTGTTAGTTATTATGCACACTTAAATGTTGTCAACATGTTTTATTTCATTGATATAATGATGGGCATGGCTTATGAGTATATATGTTATTTAGCATATTTCATGATATGCAATGACATTTAATATAAAACTTGCAAATCAACCGAGATAAAATAATGTATTGAAACCACTAAACCTTTTCTTTTCTGGCTCAGCTGTGGCCAATTTTTGCACCCAGGCATGCACTTCCTCCCTCGATCCCAGCTTCCTGGCTTTTAGTCCCCGTGCTTCTCTCAGTCTCCCACTATTTTCTTTTCTTCCTACCTCTGGAATGATCTAACCTCTCAGGCACAATTTGACCCTCGCTGTCGTGGTGCCATTAAGCCCTCATCAAACAATAATGTGTGTGTCCTACCAGAAGTTCTTCCCAAGTAGAGCAATTTTTTTCACTCCCTAGTCATAACCCTTGTTCTCCAGTATAACCTATGTTCTCCAGTATAACCTATGTTCTCCAGTATAACCTACGTTCTCCAGTATAACCCATGTTCTCCAGTATAAAACTGCTGCTCCATATGATCTTTGTTTATACTCTTCTATTAATATCATCAAAAACACCAACTCTTATAATACTTTATTAAAACCAAAAATGCTTTATGCTTCAACTAATGAGTTTTAGAGACATTTACTGAAGTGCTCTTTTCATAGTTTTTTTATTGGCATGGGAAATGGTGTTGCAGAGGCAGAAAGGCTTGCGATCTTCATTGACGGTACATCAATCAATGGTAGAATCACTTTTTGCTTTAGTGGTGAAATGAAATAAATTTCACTAAATTTAAATCAATTTCAGGAAAATTGAAGAAAACTTCTGAAAAATTTCGAAAAAAAAGAAATTGCAGATTTCATGAAAATGAAGGAAAATTCCCAAAAATTGAAGAAAAACTCCTCCAAATATGAAGAAAATTGCACACAAAAATTAAAGGAAACTTCACGAAAAGGAAGAAAATTTAATGAAAATTGAAGCAAACTTTACGAAAAAGAAATTTTTTTATCAAAATTGATAGAAACTTCTCGAAAAATTACAAAAAAATTGAGGCAAATTTCCCCAAAATTGATGATAAAAAAAAATGCCATGAAATCTGACTGGCTGACTGGACTCATTAAAATTAATTCATTATTGAAAGAACCAAAATGGTGCTTTCACCCTCCCAGTAAATTTGTTGGGGGCCTTGGCCCCCTACCCCAGTTTTTATATGCCCCTGCTTGGAAACTTGGGTCCAGGGGTGAAGATTTCTTGATTATGATATCCACAATTGTTTAAAATCAACACAAATTTCCAAAATGTACTGATGAAAAAAGACAATATCAAATTTAAATCTTAAAATCTACTCAGAAAACTGGATGAGCATTTACATGTAGATTACCATTTCTAAACAGGCATAGGGCAGTAGGAGAAATTTCCCCTGAAAGTGAGGAAACTCAGGTTCATGGACGAAGCTCTGGTCTGAAGTTTTCTTGTTTTTGATGCCCCAAAATGACTGAAAATCAATGCAGAGTTCCCACATGTAAATCATGGGGTCCGAAAGCAAAGCAAAAGTAGGGATCCATGAGAAGAGGTCCCGTTTAAGGGCCCCTTGGAAGGGATCCAGGGGAAAAATGAACGTCAAAATCCATGAAAATATTCCTTCAACATTCATTTTCAATATTTCTCCTGTTTTTAAAAATCAATACAATATTCAATGTCATTTTACTTTTCAGATTTTTTGTGCAGATCAACCCAGCACCAGAGAAAGGGTCAAAAACAGAAATAAGAAAGGGAAGGAAGTATTGAAGCATTCGCACCAAAGTACTTACCTTGGTCAATACCATAACAAACTTCCACAGTGGGTGGATTGTATAGAGAGTCTTAACTCTTTACAGGATTATTCCCATGAAGTTGCATAATCTTTCATATGATTGAGGACAATAAAAGAAACAAATTTATTTCCTTTATTGTACAGTCTCAATCATATACATGATTATGATAATTCATGGACATATTTCTTTTTAGAACAGAGTTAGCCATTTAAAAAAGGATTAAACATGTAATGACAGTGTTATTTACTTCAAAAACATTTCAGAATCTGTTCAAAAATGGCCATTTCACTGTTTTTTTAAAAGCAGCACTTGACTGAAAAGTGAAGGTACTCATTTTTGCAAATTTCAAATATATTATAAACTTCATGCTTCCATAGCCCACAGATGACGTGAGGGTAAAGGTCACTTGAATATTCATATCAACCAGAAAATTGCTATACCGTTGCGTGCTAGATAAGAATTTGATTTTTGGGAGGAACCCCTAAAAATACGCCCTCACTCTTCGGTCCAGTGCTCCATTTGTCAATGGCCATACCATACCTCTCTATTATCTTATGTAATTTCATTGTAATCTGTCACATTTCTTTGAATAAGAGAGTCTTAATTTTCCCCATTTGATTTTAACTCTTCATTTTTAGACTAAAAACTAGATAAAATAGTTTGAATTTGAAAAGTTTTAACTTGTATTTTAATAATCCTGTCTCCAACAAAGTTGTTGAATGGTGTGTACCATTGTTATGTTACCATTTTTCTGCCTGGACATACAGTATGCCCTTCAAGTTTGCCTTTCAAAGGGATTCCAGATGAATCTGCATTAAGCTTGAAAATATGTAGATAATTTGATTTGTAGCTTGACATGTCAAGTCATGTTTGTTTCTAATGGGGTTAATAAAATGACAGACAAGGAGTTTGAATGTTTTATTATTATGTCAAGTCATCTGGTAGACAGATTAAGAGAACTGGTGTACAGTGAAGCATGGAGCTATTAACTGTTTCACTTAATAGCTTCATGAGTGAGGACAGGGACAGCAAGTTGAGATGAGGTGGGAGATGTATTTTAATACCAATACAGTATATCTGTAGATGAGTTGGGTTGGAAGGTGAGTGGAAAACTGGTAGGTGAAGGGAGGATGTTTTTAGAAGAGAGGGTGTATTTTTGAGTGGAGGGTGGTTTTAGAGTGGAAGGTGAGTTGTAGAGTGGATGGTGGGCTTAAGAGTGGACAGTAGGGTTTCAATAGATTCTAATTTTCATGCAGTAAATTTTTTATCAAGGATACATGATATTTTCTTTCTTTCAAGGATTAGTTCAGTGGTCAAGCATGTCCATCTTATATGAAAGAGGACTTCAAAAGAAACAAAATGGTTAAAAAAGCATTGCAAAATCTTATTCCCTTAAGGAGATATTCAAGTTTAAAGTTTGGTATCATTTTTGTAGAAACAACGGAAATAAGACTAGTTGTGATGTCACTGCCTCAGAAAGTCTTTATGTATTTTAAAGAAAGTTTATTTAATTTTTTCACAATTTAAATTATTTTCCCCTCAAACTTTCTTTAGGTGGTATATTTTAAGTACCCCTCCTAGATTCAGTTTTACTACTTTTTTGACATATCCCATGGTTTTTAAGCCACAAAATCGCAGGACAAAATATGATAGAATACACATAAAGACTTTGAGGAATCTGAGACTATGACATCACAAGTAGTCTGATTTCAGTCGTTTCTACACAAATGAATCCAAACTCTAAACTTAAATATCTCCTTAACTGAATAAGTATTTTTGAATGCTTTCTTCACCATTTTGTTTGTTTTGAAGTCCTCTTTCAAATTAGGTAAACATGCCTGACCCCTGAACTAATCCTTTAAACACCAGTCAATGCAGTTTGATTGCTGAATGAAAGAATATTTGTAGTCAATTTATCGGTGTGATTTTACACATTTTACATAAGTGAGCTAAAAAATTCACAGAGAAATACAGAAAAACAATCATTAGATCAGTTTGGGCAATTCATAGACCTAAATGCTCCCAGTTTCAGGGAAACTGCTGTGGTGGTGCTTCAAACTATATGTTACAATTGGGTCTGTTTGGGTAAATGTTTTCAGGAGTGTTCAGTGTTATTTGGTTTTTAAAACAGCTCATATATTGTGGTTTTCTCAAGTAGGATACACACAGTATAATAAGATGTTCCCATCACAACCACAGAACGTCGTGGTTTTGCAACTTTTGCTGTTCATTGGTAGATTTTAATGTTGTCATCATTTATCACCATAAGCATAGTTGCTTATTGACACACTGCCTCAGATCATTGATTGATAATGGTGGGTTGTAGAATGTAATGTTATATGTTATATGTTTAATGTTGTGTGTTAAGTGTAGTATGTTTTATGTAGTTTTTAAATGTAGTATGTTTGTTTACATATATAGCGTGAAAAATAAAGCCTCTTGACTAAACCTATTATGATCTTTTCAAGCTCCATTGTTGTATTTTTACCATAATACTTACAGTCCAGCATTTACAATTAAATTAGGGAATATACTACCGTAAAATTTACCTTCTTTTTTAATTGAAAAACTGCTGCCATGACTTTTACCGGTTTTTTTAAGGTGTTTTGAATCTACGGTTCAGTATTTACAATATTAAAATCTACGGTCCAGCAGTTACAGTATTTGAAACTACAATCCAGCATTTACAGTTTACTTAAATTCTACGGACCAGCATTTACGGTATTTGAAATCTACGGTCGATCATTTACAGTTAACTAAAATTGTTATGGTCCAGCATTTATGGTGTTAGCAATTTACAGTTTACTTAAATTTTACGGTCCAGCATTTACGGTATTTCAAATCTACGGTCCAGCATTTACGGTATTTCAAATCTACGGTCCAGCATTCATGGTTTACTAACATTTTACGGTCCAGCATTTATGGCGAAACTAAAATTTACCGTCACATTGGGAATACGGTTACCGTGCCATGACTTTTACTTTTTTTTGTTTTTTTTACAGTACACTTATACTATACTTTAACCAAATATGATATCTTCTTTAATTGATCATTTGTTCAACCACCTTTTTTTTCTAAAGGACTACTTGGTAAGACCCCACATTAGCCAGAGTTGGAAAAAAAAGTTTTGAAATTTTTACAGGTCCAATATCAACCATCTGAAACTATCCCATGGAACTTTGCCCAATGAACTTTCATCTTTCACTTTTGTTATTATCTTATAAAATTAAAGTATTTTCCTCCTTTAAATTTGCATTTTCCCCTAAAATTTGCATATTGTCCCCATGGTTTCTAATCAAAGGAACCAAGACTTTTTTCCAAGGCTGCCCAAAAATTTCTCTGGAGTGCCCATTCTGTTTATATGTCAATGAAATTGCCAAGTAATACTCCAGTTTTCACATATCCAAATATACACATTCTCATGGGTTACAGCCATTGCATCTTGAAAACATTGGTCTAATCTTTCAGTAATGCAAGTTCCATATGAATCAATCATTAAGTCTATGCATAGCTCATTTATAGAATATAATCCTATATAATCCTATTTGTAATATTTCAACAGATTTTGCACATAGAATATAATCCTGGGGGAAATGAGGGGACATGCCCCCCCCCCCAATAACTTTGTTGGAACTTGAAGGATACAAATATATACCCATGTCCCCTCCTTCCCTTCCTGCTCCCCCCCCCCAAAAAAAAAAAAAAAAAAAAAACAAAAAAAAAACATTTTGTTTGCACCCATTCATAATAAAAAGCAAAATTAACCAGATAACCACGGGGTTTGAGGTTCCAACGCAGATTATTGATTTCAAGTTTGAACTATTGTATAATAAATCTTATAACACTTGTATCTTTGTATTTAACCCTAAACCCTACCCTTAACAATAATAATCCCTATTGTATTAAAGTAAGGACCTACAAATTCTTTTGAATTTTATTCTGAGGACCCTGGATTTTTTTGTTTAGGTCGTAACACTCTTGAATGAATGGAACACACCCACATATATACATACCTACATACACATACATACATACATGAATGCATACATACATACACGTCATCATACAAAGACAACCACCTAAATTAGTTCTTACAAGAATGGAATTTCACAATCAATTAAATTCAACCACTTTTATCCCATTAACATGTAAAACAACATACAACATAATTACTTTAAATATGAAACAAAACAGATATGCAGATCTTAAAATATGAGCATTTTAAGATTTAAACTTTAAGCCCTTTCTACTCATTAATATGCATGACATCGCCACCAAAAATAATAGGGATTATCTGCCGACCATGGGCTATCGGTGTACCACAAGATCATGAGATACTGTGTTTACAAGCTCTTTTCAACCAAATCATGTTATGCCCCGACCACTATGAATTTGAATGAAATGCAACATTTTTGTACTATGATCATGTACACACCAGCTAACAACATAATTACACTAAATGTGAAACAAAACAGACATGTGGTTATTGAAATATGAACATCTTAAGATTTAGCCCTGCCTACTCATTAATATGCACGACATCGCCACCAAAACAATAGGGCATATCTACGGACCACGGGCTATCTGTGTATCACATATTACATGATTTTGGTGTATCAGTCTTGAGATATAGTATTTACGAGCTAGCGTTACACGTGCACACAGGTTTACCTTTCCTACGTTCTGAGGACCTATTGTATTTTTCTTTGTATTTAACCCTAAACCCTACCCTTAACAATAATAATCCCTATTGTATTAAAGTAAGGACCTACAAATTATTTTGAATTTCATTCTGAGGACCCTGGATTTTTTTGTTTAGGTCATAACACTTTTGAATGAATGGAACACACATACATATATACATACCTACATACACATACATACATACATGAATGCATACATGTACATACATACACGCCATCATGACCGCATAGGTTCCTGATGCTATCAACAGCAATATTCTGCCTGAATAAGTGGAATCGAACAGCCTAAATCCCCTCCCCAATGTTGTACATACATTAGGCCTGGATATTGCAGCATATTTTACATTATTAGCTTGCAGAAAACTACTGCTATCAAAACACTGCCAATTCTGTGACCTTTTTATTTTTTTAAAGAAAGAATTTCCATAAATCTCACTGCCAACATTTTGAGACTTCTATTGACTATTGTTTTTGTCTAATACAGGTACTATTGTGACAGCAATAACTATGTTAATTACTGCATAAAATCATTTTTATCTACAAGAATTATCATAAGATAGTGGGAATATGATGCGTTTGAGGCTCGGAAAGGTATTCTTATGAATTAAATATGCATGCAAGAAATACTGAATTTTTTCAATCATTTTAGTTGGATTACGGGAATGAAATAGCAGAGTTCATAAAATAGAGCTTTTCTGAAACCTACTGTATAAAAGGAAAAACACTTTTGCATGAAGATGGGTCTTAAAATCTATTGTTAAAGGCTTGTCAGTTTAACATGTGGAGACAGCTTAATTACATGTCAAAAGCCAATCCAAATAGCACAAGATTATGTCAAATTGACAGCTTTCTGAATTTCAAGGTTTTAATGTGTGATATAGGAATAAATCGGTGTCTCTATTTCCATATTTATGCAAATCAATTTTTTTCCTCTGCAAGTTTTTGAATGAAAGTCACTGGGCCTCTAGGGGATCCCCCACCCCCAACCTCCACAAGCTTTAGCAGTGGCATCATTTCCTCACAAGGTCTAATATCTTGACCATAATCTAAATGTTCAGCTCTTCACTTTCGAACTTATTTCGCATTCCCTGTTGTGAAACTTTGATCTGGGATAATTCAAAAACTACAATTTTGTTAATATACGCACTCCCCTACTGAGAAATTTATGCCTTTTTTTTCATGGGAAACGAAAAAAATGAAAGGAAGTACAATGATTATTGATATGTCCAGTTCTGTCAGAAAGTAATTTTGCAATAACAAGTTATTTAAAATGTTGAGTGTTTCCATTCTAAAATGTGTCTAAGCACATTACATAAATGAAATTGTTACTCCACTTTTTTAATTTGTAAACCTCAACCCTTTGAAGATACTCAGGAAAGGATGTTACAGATTCTGTATCCCCATTTACCAACTTTGTGGGAGATTATTAATTACCTATAATTATGCAAATTTCATATAAATCGTAACTTATACTTTACTAACATTCTTTGAATGGGAAATGTTAAAGATCACCATGATGCTTTGAATCTCCATCTCACCTTTTACAAAATTTGCAGGATATGATGATTTTCAGCGATTTCCCCCCCCCCCACCCCTTCTCCCTTCCCCAGGGATAAAACACCCTCACCTTTCATTCATGTGCTGCCTTAAATACTACATGGCCAATCATCTTTGATACCTGTTTATCCAAGCACTTGTTTATCATGGCTGAAGTCCCCCCCCCTCCCGGGATAAAACCCCACACCTTCCATCATTCATGTGCTGCCCTTAATACTACATGTCCAATCATCTTTGAAACCTGTTCGTCCAGGCACTTGTTTATCATGGCAGAGGTTTTGCAAAGGAGAATTCTCTCTCCCTGTGCTGCATATCAATGATATCTATCATACCCTCCACCGATTTTTAGCATGAGAAAACAATCTGATGATTTTCAATGATTTCTCTGATAAAACACCCACACCTTCCATCATTCATGTGCTGCCCTAAATACTACATGGCCAATCATCTTTGATACCTGTTCATCCAGGCACTTGTTTATCATGGCAGAGGTTTTGCTAAGGAGAATTCTCTCTCCCTGTGCTACATATTAATGGTATCTATCATACCATCAATCAAATTTGATTAAGTTAGAGAAAACATTTTGATGATTTTCAATGATTTCCCCAAGATAAAACACCCACACCTTCCATCATTCATGTGCTGCCCTAAATACTACATGTCCAATCATCTTTGATACCTGTTCATCCAGGCACTTGTTTATCATGGCTGAAGTCATTCTACCCCCTCCCTCCCTGGGATAAAACACCCTCACCTTTCATTCACGTGCTGCCTTAAATACTACATGGCCAATCATCTTTGTTGTTCATCCAGGCACTTATTTATCATGGCTGAAGCCCCCCCCCCCTTCCTGGAATAAAACACCCTCACCTTTCATTCATGTGCTGCCTTAAATACTACATGGCCAATCATCTTTGATGCCTGTTCGTCCATGCACTTGTTTATCATGGCTGAAGTTTTGCTAAAGAGAACTTTCTCTCCCTGTTCTGCATATCAATAATATCTATCATACCATCCATTAAATTTTAGCATGAGAAAACATTCTGATGATCTTCAATGATTCCCCCCTCTTCCCCCCCCCTTCCTTCCCCAGATAAAACACCCACACTTTCCATCATTCATGTGCCGCTTTAAACATAGCCAATCATCTTTGATACCTGTTCATCCAGGCACTTGTTTATCATGGCAGAGGTTTTGCTGAGGGGAATTCTCTCTCCCTGTGCTGCATATCAATGATATCTATCCCATCTTTGACGTGAATATTTAATGCACGTGAAAATCAGGATAAAACATTGCTAAGAATAAAAATACAAAAATGCAGAATTTGCCTTTGATTACTTAATGTGTGGCATATCTCCAAAAACATGTATTACCAAAGCCAAAATTCATGCAAAAATGGAAGGAAAATGTTACCTTCAAATAATACTTAAAAACTAGGTTAATAACGCTTGAACTCGCATGCTACTATTGAGCTTTGGCTTGTGACAATTATAAAGTGCAACCAATTTCATAATGGTTAAGGCAATTTTCTTAGCAAATTGATGCAGTATAATTTTCATAAAGTTTTAAAAATGTGAATGTTTTTTTGTAAATAGTGGCAGTGTATAGAATGCGTAAAATTTAATTTAAGAAAAAGAAAGCCAATTGTTTTTGGCACGGAAATGCCCTGATTACTTCCCTACCATATCTTGGTTACTACTGCTGTTTATTAGGAGAGCTTAAAATTCTGGAAAAATCCCAGTATAGCAGTAAATTGTTATATAGAATTGAATGAAGTAAGTTTTCTATGTGTTTCTAAGATTATTATTATTATTTTTTTTTTTAATTCTTGGACAAAAATTTCATTTTTAAAACAAAAATTTAACAAGAATATTGTAAGTCACAATTATTTGAACCAAATTGATAAAATCATCAAAACCTCTTACACTCTGGAAAAATCCCAGTATAGCAGTAAATTGTTATACAAAGTTGAATGAAGTAAGTTTTCTATGTGTTTCTAAGATTATTATTATTATTATTTTTTTTTTAATTCTTGGACAAAAATTTCATTTTTAAAACAACAATTTAACAAGAATATTGTAAGTCACAATTATTTGAACCAAATTGATAAAATCATCAAAAACTCTTACAATTTTCAGTTATTTCAATAACAGAATAAAGTTGTATCACTTGAAACAGTTTTTGACAAGCAGACCCCTTACTTAATTTGAAAAAGGGCACCTTTTCGGCATGGGTCCCTTGTTAAGCTCTGGGATTTTAGCTATAATCCTACTGCAGAATGAAACTATCTTGAACGACTAACCTTTACTCTACCAGCACTTTTTTGAAAACACACTTGGGAGGCAGGGTCAAAGATGGGGCACCCAAAACGGTGATAATATCGCCATGTGGTAGAGCTGTGCTGATTGGTAATCAGCACAGGCTGATTGGTAATCAGCACAGGCTGATTGGTAATCAGCACAGGCTGATTGGTAATCAGCACAGGCTGATTGGTAATCAGCACAGGCTGATTGGCACAGGCTGAAATCAGCACAGGCTGATTGGTAATCAGCACAGGCTGATTGGTAATCAGCACAGGCTGATTGGTCAATCAATCAGCACAGGCTGATTGGTAATCAGCACAGGCTGATTGGTAATCAGCACAGGCTGATTGGTAATCAGCACAGGCTGATTGGTAATCAGCACAGGCTGATTGGTAATCAGCACAGGCTGATTGGTAATCAGCACAGGCTGATTGGCACAGGCTAATCAGCACAGGCTGATTGGTAATCAGCACAGGCTGATTGGTAATCAGCACAGGCTGATTGGGCTAATCAGCACAGGCTGATTGGTAATCAGCACAGGCTGATTGGTAATCAGCACAGGCTGATTGGTAATCAGCACAGGCTGATTGGTAATCAGCACAGGCTGATTGGTAATCAGCACAGGCTGATTGGTAATCAGCACAGGCTGATTGATTTGGTAATCAGCACAGGCTGATTGGTAATCAGCACAGGCTGATTGGTAATCAGCACAGGCTGATTGGTAATCAGCACAGGCTGATTGGTAATCAGCACAGGCTGATTGGTAATCAGCACAGGCTGATTGGTAATCAGCACAGGCTGATTGGTAATCAGCACAGGCTGATTGGTAATCAGCACAGGCCGATTGGTAATCAGCACAGGCCGATTGGTAATCAGCACAGGCTGAAATCAGCACAGGCTGATTGGTAATCAGCACAGGCTGATTGGTAATCAGCACAGGCTGATTGGTAATCAGCACAGGCCGATTGGTAATCAGCACAGGCTGATTGGTAATCAGCACAGGCTGATTATCAGTACAAGCCGATTATCAGCACAGGCCGATTATCAGTACAAGCCGATTATCAGCACAGGCTGATTGGTAATCAGCACAGGTTGATTATCAGCACAGGCTGATTGGTAATCAGCACAGGCTGATTGGTAATCAGCACAGGCTGATTATCAGCACAGGCTGATTGGTAATCAGCACGGGCTGATTATTGAAGGGTTCTCTGTTTTTCAGGCAGCATAGTCAGGCTCGTTCGGCTACAGTGACCCGGTGGGCTGTTCACCAGAATGATGCTCCATATAATTTTGAGTTGGCACATTTTCTGCATGTAGATTTACCCTTACTCTACCTGCACTTTTCTAAAAACACACTAGGAAGGCAGAGTTAAAGATGGGGCACCCAAAACGGTAATAATATCACCGCGTAGTAGAGTAAGGGTTAAGCAGAGGTTGATTATTGAAGGGTCCTCTGTCTTACGGGCAGCATAGTCAGGCTCATTCCGCTTCAGTGACCCGGTGGGCGCCCACTGGGATGATGCTACATCTATTTTTGAGTTGGCACACTTGACGCAGGTTGATTCCCCCTTCCTCTACCAGCACTTTTCTAAAAAAAATGCTTGGGAGTCGGAGTCAAAGATGAGGCACCCAAAACAGCGGTAATATCGCCGCATGGTAGAGTAAGGGTTAAGGACCATTCATGAGCCAAACAGGACAATTCTTCCATGCTATCATGCTGTGCTCTGTATTCATGTAAGGTATTGCACTTATGAGGTTAAGATTATTAAGTTTTTAAAAAGTTGATCTCTAAAGCACGTGTCATTAATTTAAAAAAAATTGAGGGCAGTGCGAGCCAAAGGAAGGGGGGGGGGTGGAAGAGCGATGCGGGTCGCCCCTCTAAAAGTCTAAAACAGCAAAGCTAGGCAATGTCAAAGTTGTACCGCTACATTAGGATTTGACCAAAATTCTCACGTCATCTGTAATTTTCAATGCCTTTCAAACACTAAAGCATGATTCTAATAGTTTGCTCCATTATAGTTCTTGGAAGAATCTTATTCTCAACTTTCTTAATAAATCAAACCAAGCTTCAAATACCTAAATAGATATGCTATCTGATAAAAAGGAACTTTCCTCATCACATCACACACTTGGAAGCATCTGAAACAAATATCATAAATCTCTACTAGAGCATGCATTGGAAAGTTGAACTTCTTCTTATCAAAATAGTGAAACCAAGTGTTTACGCTGTCGCCGAAAACAGCCTGCAAACAGATTTAATCAGCTTTTACTTGCGCTATTTACTTGAGCTACCAGTTTTATCATTCATCTTTCTTAACAGGGTACATAACTGCCAGTTGTGCTCTTAACTCAAAGGAACACAAAAATGAATTACTGCCAATTGTACTGCTGACAAACTTTGCATCCCTCCAAGCAAAGAAGATTACTTTCTGAGAAAAATGGCCATTTCTGACAAAATTAAAGCATTATCAAAATCCAAAACTTCAATGAATGAAGCATGCAATCATCGATATCTCAAGCATGAAATATGGCAAGAAATAATGTAAAGCATACTTTTCAAAATTATGTAAGTATTTTTTTTTTCACTTCAATTATCAATATTTTGATAAATTGATTATATTGATGGCAACTAAATTGATTATTATTTGAGATTTGTATTTGTATTTCACTTTTAGGCGTATGCCAGGGAAAGCACATGCAAGTCACAAAGACTTGTTTTCAGTGTGGACCCGATGAATTTGCCAGGATGGAAAGTGCATAAACACCGGGTAACACCCTGCTCTTTTCGAAGTGTTCAGAGAACCAGGCAGGGGGTGAAACTCCTACCATCGGGACTGATGGCTTTGCGTCTCCTCTGAAGTGCCACCCAAATATTGGCCACTTTTCACAAAGGTCAGGTGGGGGAGAAGGTGTGATGCACAAGACAAAACCTCTGCGCTTGAGGTCAGCGTATATCGTTCTGCATATCTGTGGAAAAATCACGAGTTAAATCGCAGTTGGACTCGAACCTGGGACCACCAGCATTGACTGAGCTACCCGTCTCCCTTTAAGATGTCCAAGTAAGCAATAGAAAATCTACAATTGAACATTATTTAAAGATACATGCACACGAAACAGCAACTTGAGGATCAGTGGATGTGCTATTAACTATGCAAATACCAAATATGCTATTAACTATGCAAATACCAAATATGCTATTAACTATGCAAATACCAAATAAGCTATTAACTATGCAAATACCAAATATGCTATTAAATATGCAAATACCAAATATGCTATTAACTATGCAAATACCAAATATAATATTAACTATGCAAATACTAAATATGGTATTAACTATGCAAATACCAAATATGCTATTAAATATGCAAATACTAAATAAGCTATTAACTATGCAAATACCAAATATGCTATTAACTATGCAAATACTAAATATGCTATTAACTATGCAAATACCAAATAGGCTATTAACTATGCAAATACCAAATATGTTATTAACTATGTTAATACCACATATGCTATTAACTACGCAAATACCAAATATGCTATTAACTATGCAAATACTAAATATGCTATTAACTATGCAAATACCAAATATAATATTAACTATGCAAATACCAAATATGTTATTAACTATGCAAATACCAAATATGCTACTAACTATGCAAATACCAAATATGCTATTAACTATGCAAATACTAAATATGCTATTAAGTATGCAAATACTAAATATGCTATTAAATATGCAAATACCAAATTGCTATTAACTATGCAAATACCAAATATGCTATTAACTATGCAAATACCAAATATGCTATTAACTAGCAAATACCAAATATGCTATTAACTATGCAAATACCAAATATGCTATTAACTATGCAAATACTAAATATGCTATTAAGTATGCAAATACTAAATATGCTATTAAATATGCAAATACCAAATTGCTATTAACTATGCAAATACCAAATATGCTATTAACTATGCAAATACCAAATATGCTATTAACTATGCAAATACCAAATATGATATTAACTGTGCAAATACCAAATATGCTATTAACTATGCAAATACTAAATATGCTATTAACTATGCAAATATCAAATATGCTATCAACTATGCAAATACCAAATATGCTATTAAATATGCAAATACCAAGTATGCTATTATCTATGCAAATACCAACGTTTTACCAAAATCTGTTACATATCAACCATTTTACAGTATACTGAATTTTACAGCCTTATTCTTTTGAAATTTTGACATAATTCAAAAACCAGTAAATAGTTTAAACTTTATCACCACCCAGAGAGTGGTGGAGAACTGAATGAATGAGCGATAGCCCGTCAGGAAGTAATCATGCCCCAACGACCAGATACCATCTTGGACAAAAATGTTGTTGCACTTTTCCCTTTCTGTCCCATTTCAATGTTGGTTGAAGTGGAAAGTGTCCTGAGATTATCCTCTTTAAATCCAACATTGAGAAGGAGTACAAGGGGGGCTTAAAATGTAAGACCGTGAAAACTAATTTTGTCCAAGATTGAAGGTTTAAGAAATGATGAATTATTTAGTGTGATCAAAGGGTGCACTACCATGACGTGCAAGTAAAATGTATCATGATATTCTTAAGACCCCACAATAATGCACATGTCAATTGTGTGACTCACCTACACCCCCGGACAAAGTGAGTCATTGCACCAAAGTGGGTGGACAAAACATGTACATTGACTCACTTAGGTGACTGATATTTTTTGTGAAATGACTTACCCCAAATCAAACACCTCTCTATAAAGTCAATGGGTCTGAAGTAAATTGACCCATCCCAGAGTCACTCTGGTGACTAACATTTTGGTACAATGATGCACATGTGAGTCACTATTTCATATCAATGACTCACCTTTGACTGACATTGCTGGGGTTAGTAGGGCTGAGTCATACAACTGACAAGAGCATAAATCTTCACAAATTAACCTTTGACATTTATAAATATAACATCTTTTAAATCAATTTAGTTCAAATATATCTTTCTGTTCCTTTAAATGTTCTAGCGTGATTCATGTTTCTGGGTTTTTAATAATAAGATTAATCTATTTCGACGTAAATATAGTAGATACAAGAAAAATATAATGGTTTTAAATTAGTGAATCTAAAGTTCAAAACAACTGATACATTTTCAAATAATGATAAATAGATTTGCAATGCACCCTTATCTACTCGGCTGACTTGAGAAACGGAAAACATTATAAATATTTTTAAATTGCATACAAATAAAAGATGAACATAGAAAAGATAACGAACAAACTGCAACATTCCAAGGTATCACTCTACCTCGTAAAGCAATATGAGACACAGAAAGTACAAAGGATCAGGTGAGAAAGGCACTGTCAAGCTGGTTGTCTCCAATTCAAATAACTGTAAATATTCATTTCTCCTAAAGTTACTCAGAAATATGTTTGAAATTTGTGACAGTTCAAATAACTCTTTTTAGAACAAATATACTAGGATGTGCATTTTCGTTTAATTCATTGAAGGAAGAAAGATCATCTTCATCGATCATTTAACGATTAAGTGATAACCCGCCAAAAAGTCTGATGAAATCAAGCCCATTGTTTATGTTATATCTTCTTGCACACACTGTGTGTACATACAGTATAGTACTAGGCCTGCTTAGTATAGTAAATAATTAGCAGGAGTGGCGTCATAAATCTGCTTCATTTTGAAGAAGATATCTGGCGACTAATTCTAACAAACACATCTTTCTAACAAAAAAACAAAGAACAGTAAACAATAGTAACGACCATTTATCGGTTAACCGAAAAATGGTCGCATCCCTAAAATACACTTACTATCAGACATTCCTGTAATGCTAAAAGACCACCACAACCTGTATGCATATTCTATACTTGAGCACAATTTCAATGTTTCCAAAGGAAAACAAAAATTACAAAAGGATAAATACTATAATATTATGAATTTTCTTTCAACAAAAGGGTCTCTCTTCTGACCTTTAAAAATGCAAATAAAAGAGAAACCAAAACTCCCCCACCAAACAAACATAAACATACACAAGCAACAATCATCTTATGTATTTGCACTACAAACACACAGCGTAAACGAGCCACATGCAACTTACAAATAAAGGTTGTCCAACAGTTCCGATCTCAGTCAATCAGCTGTAATGCTCCCCTCGATATGAACTTCCAGGTTTTCAATAGTGCTCAGCCCACGCACACTCACTCATATCAACTCAGATGGCATGTATGTACTGCGCACTTTACACACAATCCACACATGTGGTGCTGCCTTGGAAATAATTAAAATCCACTTCTTCTGAAAAAACTTAAAATCAAGGTTGCCTAATTACACACCACACACACTCACCTTGGGTGAAGGATGATATTCAGAACCCACAATACAACAGCTACAAAATACTGGGAAGAAAATATTTTAACATAACACTTGATCTAAAATTCTTCTACTTTGAGGTCAGTGTAGTTTTGTAAACCCTGTCAACAACCAGGAAATTTTTGCCAGAGTGATTAAGAATGGGAGACAGTGTAACAAGGTCATCTAGGGGTTACAAGCATGGCAAAGTGACTTCATGTACACAAACATACAGGATTAAAGGAGTGTGGGAGAGTGAATTATTCACAATACCCAATTAATGGATGAATGATATGTTCAAGAATTACTTCTTTTTAGTGTAATGCTCAATTTAATTTGCTGAATAGAAAGGACATGCATGTGAATACAATACTTGATGTGTTTAAGATTTGGGTAATATTTCCTTTCAAATGCAGAATTTGATTTTTCACATAATTTGTGATATATGTAAGGAAAGTACTTTCTTGAAATGTTAAATTAAATTTTCTTTAAAATAAGAATTGCAGAAAGATATTTTCGTTTGACTATTCTTTATATAATTCTTCAGCAATGAATTTTTTTGACTAATTTGATTAATTTCATTTTCTGGGTAGCCTCACTTGAAAACACTTAAAATTATTCTGATTAAATTCTTAAGTAACGAGGTGAGGGCAGGGGTTAAAATTGGTGATTATGATTTAGAAAAATCAGAAACTGGCAATTTGGAAAATTAGAAGAAACATACAATTCTGAATAGAAAGAGCATCAAATCTTAGTATTATGTATATAAGGAATCAACACTTCTCCTTTACTGTTTCAGGGACTAGATCTTCAAGTCTCGTGGTACCACGAACAAAAACTGTTACTAATGGTGACAAATCTTTTAGAAAAATAGCATCAGCACTTTGAAACAACCCTCCAAGTGATGTCCGAGACTGTTAAGATTTGAACACTTTTCAATCTTTATCAAAAACATATCTATTTAAGCTAGCATATGGACTATAACTTTTGATTATATCAATTAATACTATATTTCATGTACAGTGCTTATGTGCATGTTTTTTCATGAATTTTACCACTATAGTATTCGGTATAATAATAATAGGGGAAAAACTTTATATCCTATTTAAAAACATCATTTTTATCAACCTTCTTCACACTTTGGAAATGCACATCTAAAAAAACCGTAGGTTTCTCTGCCCTTCTCACTAAAATCCCAGTACATGGCTCTCATCATGATTGCTACTGAAGTAAGTATATCAAATGACACTACTTGAACCTTAATATTATGCAAAAAGCTTACTTCACTTATGTACTGACCATTAAACCCCCGAAACTATCTGCTGCATTGTAATCAAGAGGACAGCCAATACTCGCTTTCATTCTACAATACGAATTCATTTTGAGACAAACATGAGAGAAAAGCAGGTCAGAATTTGATAAGACTGAAATAAGATATAGGCAAAACACCCCAAATTTCTTGATTCCACCATTCATTGCTATACATTTATTGGCCAGATATCGTGTAAACTTGGAGATAAAAATATTATAATTCAACGTTTCTGATTGGTCGAAATACTTGCACACTCACAAATAATCCAATCAATTACCAGATGATGTGTAAGTGATGTTCCTATTATGTATAGGATTTATAGGTAATGGGTCAAGCAATGATCTGAAGACAAGATTCAATCTTTGAAATTTTATATCCGCGTCAAATCTCTTTCAAGATTTGAGTTTTCCTTATGCTCTCTTTATTATACAGTTTCCCTACTTTTTAGCTGTGCATATACCAGCTAATAACTAAGTAATGAAACAGATACGCATCATAATTCTGTTCCTGCATAACTTTACTCACGCTGCAAATAATTAGTTTTCATTCTGCTTAATACAAAACATAAGGAGCACTCTGTCCAAATAAGAGAGCATAATAATCTTGAGTCTAGAATATTTGAATGCTATGCTGGTAATGAATGATGCTGGTAATGAATGCTATGCTGGTAATGAATGCTATGCTGGTAATGAATGCTATGCTGGTAATGAATGCTATGCTGGTAATGAATGCTATGCTGGTAATGAATGCTATGCTGGTAATGAATGCTATGCTGGTAATGAATGCTATGCTGGTAATGAATGCTATGCTGGTAATGAATGCTATGCTGGTAATGAATGCTATGCTGGTAATGAATGCTATGCTGGTAATGAATGCTATGCTGGTAATGAATGCTATGCTGGTAATGAATGCTATGCTGGTAATGAATGCTATGCTGGTAATGAATGCTATGCTGGTAATGAATGCTATGCTGGTAATGAATGCTATGCTGGTAATGAATGCTATGCTGGTAATGAATGCTATGCTGGTAATGAATGCTATGCTGGTAATGAATGCTATGCTGGTAATGAATGCTATGCTGGTAATGAATGCTATGCTGGTAATGAATGCTATGCTGGTAATGAATGCTATGCTGGTAATGAATGCTATGCTGGTAATGAATGCTATGCTGGTAATGAATGCTATGCTGGTAATGAATGCTATGCTGGTAATGAATGCTATGCTGGTAATGAATGCTATGCTGGTAATGAATGCTATGCTGGTAATGAATGCTATGCTGGTAATGAATGCTATGCTGGTAATGAATGCTATGCTGGTAATGAATGCTATGCTGGTAATGAATGCTATGCTGGTAATGAATGCTATGCTGGTAATGAATGCTATGCTGGTAATGAATGCTATGCTGGTAATGAATGCTATGCTGGTAATGAATGCTATGCTGGTAATGAATGCTATGCTGGTAATAAATGCTATGCTGGTAATGAATGCTATGCTGGTAATGAATGCTATGCTGGTAATGAATGCTATGCTGGTAATGAATGCTACGCTGGTAATGAATGCTACGCTGGTAATGAATGCTATGCTGGTAATGAATGCTATGCTGGTAATGAATGCTATGCTGGTAATGAATGCTATGCTGGTAATGAATGCTATGCTGGTAATGAATGCTATGCTGGTAATGAATGCTATGCTGGTAATGAATGCTATGCTGGTAATGAATGCTATGCTGGTAATGAATGCTATGCTGGTAATGAATGCTATGCTGGTAATGAATGCTATGCTGGTAATGAATGCTATGCTGGTAATGAATGCTATGCTGGTAATGAATGCTATGCTGGTAATGAATGCTATGCTGGTAATGAATGCTATGCTGGTAATGAATACTATGCTGGTAATGAATGCTATGCTGGTAATGAATGCTATGCTGGTAATGAATGCTATGCTGGTAATGAATGCTAAAATTGGCCATAATAATTATTCTAACAGATATTTTCTCCCTTTTCCAGCAACAAAAATATTCAAATGAGGTCTTTGTTATCTCAAAAATCACACGAATGAACGAAAAGATTCATTACTTTTTGATCGAGTGATCCTTTACAGTTTGCTCTTGAATCCAAACATGAAAATATTTTCACTCTTCAGTCTTAATATGATTATCTTCGTGAAAGTAGTAAATTTTATATTTGTTGAAAATTATTAAACTCTCAGCATATCAGTTTTTGTATTTTGAAAATATCACTTTTACTTTTTGAGTTATGATCAAATTAACTGATCAAATTAAGACAGCTTTTAATTTATGCCAAATTTGTGACATATGACCGGAGTCAGAATCTTTATGATATCTTTCATTTTCTTTTCTAAATCTTAGCCACTGAAAATGATGGGAAAGTCTATTCCTGCTAGAATTTTATTGGGGGCATGGCAAGATTCAAAAACTTTTAGCCGGATATAAATGCACCACTTAAAAAGAATTATAATAGACATTTAAAACCAATAATTCACAAGAGAAAATACCAAGATTTCCCTGTAATAGTGACAAAATTTGCATAAATAGTTTTTAAATGCTATAAGATTGTCAAGGTTTATTCGATTTTGATGAAAATATTTGCTACTATGACGGTTTTTAATAGATTTTTAAGCAATTTAGATAATGTTGCCTGTACATGTTCATATACCTTTAAAAGATTATCGTGACATAGATGAACTTGTATATGGAAAAAACCAAAAATGAGAATGACCAATGATACACTTTGAAAATTATATAAATAGTCTGTCATAACATGTATCAGTTTTTCTCCAACCTGTCGATCCCCCGGCAGAAATATAATCTACTTGAAATAAATGCAAACAAAAACAATCAGCAGAGCGTCCCTACCTGTCAAAGCAGACATTGTGTGGGTGTGAAAGATAAATGCAATGATTCTCTAATTGAATTACCTCTTTGCTTCACCTTAAAGAGGCACAGAGAACTTAATTGGGGAAAGATCCACGGTATATTTGTACAGAGATCAAATTTCTTTTAACACAAAAATATAGACTGGGATGAGCCATTGTTCTTTGTTAATTAGCACACTTTACTTGAGTGGGCTGAGCATGTTCAGAAGAAAGAAGGCAATGAAAGATTTGAGTTTAGTTTTACACTTTCAGGCACATGCAAGGGAAAGCACACGTAAGTCACCTTTGACTAAATAAAGAAACAATATAGGACATTACATATTCAAAACACTGATGGATATATTCAAGTTCTATCAGATTGTGCAGAAAAGACTGAGATCAAATAAGTAGTGACATCACAGCCCCACAATTTACATCAGTCTTTGCATATTTTATGGAAAATTTTCTGCAATTTTGTGGGCATGTAAGGAGAATTACTAAAACAGTCATAGTTACTGAGATACCATTTAAAGAAATTGGGGGGAAATATTATCAATACATAAACAAAATCAAATAATTTCCAAAATACATTAATAACTGGCAAGAAAATGAGTGTAACATTACTCTTCTACAGTCAACTTTCAGCACCTGTTATTTTCAAACAAATTTGTGACATTATTTAGACTCTCCTGAAAGCAACGAGATATCAAAGTAGTGTCTTGGGTTGTGTTTTTTCTGCATAGGACTTCCAATTTGTTTAGTTTTAGTTTCACTCTGGAAAAAGCGTACTGCCGTGATACATATTCCCTACTTTTTAGGTATAGGCCTATAGAATAAAAAATAAAAAAAATACACAATTGGGGAAGGGGGAGGGGATTTGTTTGAGTTTCAATTGTATCTTGTGACCCCAAGTTTGGATAAGAAGCCAAGCAAGCTCCTTCACGTTGAAGATGTGAATTTACGGCCCTGAAGTGTCAACGATTCATTGTATGAAAATGCTTTTCTGCATCTCATCATGGAGATATAAACTAAGTTTATAGCTCCATGATCTCATCCACCTCATGCCATCTCAGAATTCAATTGTCTTATCAGGGGTGGCGGAGCGTTCAAAATATTGGGGATTTAATGAGATAAGGTGACATGTGATACGTTCACCTAAAATTATTAGGCTGAAGCCCACATACCCCTTCCCAGCTCCGCCGCCTCTGTCGATTTCAAGTCATCATTGATGATAGGACCTAAATAAAAACCTTGATATGAACGCATAATGTAAGTTTCACGTAACTAGCATGGCTACTTTAATATGAAATTAAAATTGGTTCTTCCCGTTTTTCTGTTTGTTCAAACTTAAGGAAACACTCAAATATAATACTTAACATTCATCCTATCCATGTAATGATAATCATCGGGATTACGTAATTCCCCTTTGATGTCGCTTACTGCTGCGAGAAAATCTGGGTCACTGCCAAAATGCGTTTAGAGCAGTGATGCGGTCTAATTTGCTGCACAGTATAATTTAGTGCACTTGGCATAGCTTTTTGAATGATTTAGCCAATGTATTTTCACCCAAATCAGCACTAATGGGGCTGTTATATAGCAATAAATATTCAAGTGTTTGAAGTTTTTTCCCAAAACCGAGAATGATTGTTTGTTGTCCGTAAGTACTCATGTTAAGAGACTATAGCGACCACGTGTGACTTCCGCAACTGGGGATGACAGATCACACGGCGTGAGAATATTACCGAGTTTTGAGCATGAGCAGGCTATTACTGCATTAATTGATATCAATTGATATCAAAGTAGTGTCTTGGGTTGTGTTGTCCGCTATTATACACAACAGATGTCTGTCTGACCACTATACTAATCCTCTTCAACATATTCAGTTGACAAAAGTTCCTTCCTGTTTATCTGATTACAAGGAAACATACCAGATGCCTGAAAAATACAGACTGCCATAAAGAGCAAAAGCTCAATCCATTATTGAGACCTCAATCCATTATTGAGATAATATACTAAAATATTCTGATTGTGCTATTTTACCTCTTTTATTATTTATAAATAGGACGGTGAATGTACACATGTGACCACACTGTGGTTACCACATGTATTTCTTATAATTGTGGATCCCCTACATTCAACAACATAAGATCCAGAGGATGAACTGGCTGTTCCCAGACCAGGTAGTACAGTATCTGTTATTACCAGACAAATCACCCGTCTTCGGGTGCCCCCACAACCAGAGCAATTTCTGTTTGTTTTAACTTGTATGTAAATGCCCTCATGGTTGAAATCAAGTTTGCATTCAATTCAAATCTTAAATTAGACATAATTCAAACTACTGTACATTTAAAATTACAACAACTACACTTAATTTGAGGGCTCCCTTTCAGAATTAATCAGAAAGGTTAAAACCATCTATTAAAAGATTAAATTTATCTCTGCATTCTGTATAAGCTTGCACGGTTTTGCCACGACATGAAACCAGTCAGTTTCCAAATCCAAAACCATTTTTACCCAGAAAACCGTTTTTCACACGTAATGTAAAAAAAGCTTTGAACATAAAGTGCATTACAGTTAATAACTCTTAATAACTCCATTCTATAACTGCAGTGTACTGCACTGTTATATGATAGCTGCTAACAATGTTTGTATCACAGTATTTTTTGTAAATAATGTTGAAAATAATAACGGAGGCATTATCAATAAAATGTTTTAATAAACTTTATTGTTGTTTATGTGTAAAGTGATTTTACACCCCACTTTCCCCTCAAATATTGTCGATTTTATATCTTTGTCTAGGTCCAAAGGCAGTCCAAAAAAAAAAAGGTGTCGACAGGCCATCTATATGCCCTTATTTGCTCATGATTTCTAATTCATAGTTATTGTCAGACAAACTCCTACGAGTTTGTGGTACGCTGCCACCATTCATTTATACATATATGAAGAAAAAAAACAAGTAAAAGCGGAATCGTGTTTGACAAAGTTCCAAAATACCTCTCTGTGATATGTTCATAGCAAAAAAGTTTAAGTCCAAATTAACACCACTTTAGTAAAATAATACAAGATAGACATCAAGTACATGTTGTTGGTTAATCAAAATCAAACTCCAAACATGAGAAATTGCATTTCTCTAATCTATTGCCCTGTTGATGTACCAATTTTACTCTCACTGAAAAAACTTAAGCCATCACTGTCTGATGACAAACTCTCTCCTCTCACTCAACTCCCATGTTACTCCATCCCTTAATAACTTTAGGTCCTAATAACTTTAGGCCAATCAGGTACACACACATATCAATACTTGTTAAACTTAAAACCAATCAGCAACAGACACTTTATTCAGGACCCACCCCTTTTGGTTAAATTTACTAGAGAAGATGAATGAGCATCATGCCTGCCAATCACAAGTGACTTCTCCAACTGAAATGCCAAGGAGAAGATAGGTTCAAAGAAACCTCAAAATAGGTGATTAATTACACAAAGAGCAGGCATCAGGAAGATGTAGCAAAACCAAAGTATTTAGCCCATGACAATGATAAATTGCTAATGGAGTAAGAGACAGACCACACAGTACAGTGACACCTGGCTGTGGTCAGTGAAGGAGACACAGCTGAGTGATTACAGGCAAAATCAGGACAAATGGGATAATTATCTCAAAAGTGAAAACATTCTGACATATAGTACAGGGAGAACCACAATAACTAATTGGGTAATAAATAAATATAGATTGATGCCCTGTGCTAATTCCATCTACCATCAAAGCTATACTGAATAAATAAATTCCAAGCTAAAAAACAAAATACCATCATCAACAATAAGCAAACGAAAATACCTAAATACAAGATAAATACATAAGCAGATACATGAATAATCAAAATACAAGAAGTACCACATATGACACATGTGAGAAGGGGCTACTTTATGACAGTTATGATTTCAATTTTCTTTCATAAAAAAAGAAGAAAATTGTCAGATACTTGTAAAACAGATAAAATAAGCCTATACTTGCATCATCTTACGGTGTGATGCTAGCCATCGTATACTTGATGCTAGCCATCGTATACTTGATGAGTGATCACACAGTACAATTGTTGCTGATTTGCATATAACCTACGGCAGGAAATCTTACAGTTCAGATCCCACCCCCTTAATACTCAATATTTTTAAAAACATAATGCATGGCCAGGCCGTGGCTCCTATTTGAAAAAAAAATTAGCTTCACCAGATAAATCCTCATAAATCATGCATACCTCTGTTATTTTTCAAGTTCGATAATCATTTTTGCTATGCTTTTACTTTAAATTGGCCCTAATTGTGCATCGCGGTGTCATTTTCTATTATACATAAGCCAACAAAGGTTCCCACCCTATAGCCTCATATGGTAATCACCTTCTTCAATACGCTGTAAACCTGCATGAATTACAGGAGTGTAATAAGTTACAGGAGTGTAATCAGGCAGAAAAGAAAATGCCAGCTAATGAAAAGAAGTGTCCTACTCCCCACCAAATTCGTATTTTCTTCATCAAAATGAAAAAATAAATGAAATAAAAGTGCATTACCTGCAATCTCTGTACGGATCAGGATTGAAAATTAAACTGAAATACATTGTATTCTGTACTCAAACCAAACCAGACCTTGTTTCAGCAAGGAACTATGAAAACATTTTTTTTTACTACACATGCCACGCACCCAAGCACAAACAATTCTTCCGCACAAATTTTTCAAAACAAAATGCATGAAATCTTTCGTTCTTTTAAAACCTGAACAATTTTGACGGGGACTGTTGTTCAGAGGTTTATTATGCACATAGAAATGAGATGAGGGGAAGGAATACAAACTTTTTGAGGGAATGAACACAAACTTTTTGAGGGAATGAATGGTCATTTTCACTTGCAACCGTATCTTAAAATGTGAATCATACCAAGCTGGTGATAGCATGGGGATAATTTATCTTTGTTTTACAGTACATTGTTATTCCATAACGAACACGTAAATAATTCACCCTCCTCTAAACAATGCTACAGCTATTTCATGGCAATGGTTTTTCCCGGAATAAGCTGCTGAACTCAAACTAAACTTTCAAAAATGATTGAAACTAAAAAAAACTTTCCTTTTTCCCCGATTACTAATTGTTCTCAATTTTGACAATGGAGCCCACTTGATGCATGATCACCAGACTGGTTGGTCATAACACAGAACACAAACGAAAGGTGACTTTAATTGTTTGTTTTAACAGAAAGACTAGAATAACAATAGAAAATGTTTATTTACTTATATTCAAAAACCAAAAAAAACTAAATTAATTGTACAAATATAATCCAATGTAACTCCTCTATCCTAACACACTTTATGTGAACTAAAAAGAAGGCTTCCCTAAAACAGGAAATATTGATCTCTTCCTAAGTCATTATTAAATTCTTGAGATACAAGGATAAAGAAAAGATTTTGAAAAAGCAATCAAAAAGCTGAAGTACACAGCTTTTCGTGTGAGCAAAGACTTCACTAAACGCACTCGTGAGTTACGCAAAAATCTTATGCCGTTCCTGAAAGAAGCACGTGACAACGGAACGAGAGCTTTTATCTGTTTTGACAAGATGGTCATTAAAGGGACTGTGTTTGTATGGGACGATGCCAAAAACATAATTAAGAAACTAAATAACGGTGTGGCCGGAGCCCGATTAATAACCAACAAGGTGATCATACACTGGTAAGAAGACAAAGCTTAATAACTGATTTTTCTCCAGTTAAAGACCACCAATCCAGTTATAGACACAATTTTCTAATTGATGACCGCAACCTACATTCACATTCTTCATTAAACTTAAAATGTCTGGTTTGGAATGTCACAGGTTTACAATCCAAGCTAACTTGCCCAGATACTTGTAAATTTCTGAAATCTTTTGATATCCTGTGTCTTACCAAAACCTGATGGGGAATGCTTGTCAATTTAATTAAACGGATATTTGGAATTTTCTACTGTTAGAGCACAAAGTTGGTGCTGAAAGAGATTCTGGTGGTGTGTCTGTCTTTTACAAAGATCATTTGCAACTACAGTTGGACAATTTTGGAGCTGAAACCCATATTTGGATCCGATTACCTCTTTCTGAGGAGAATATTTTGATATTTTTATGTGTTGTTTACATTCCCCCCCCCCCCCACCCCCCCTCCCTTCCTCCCTGAGCCATCAGATTATGCAAATGACTCAATTTTTGATAGACTCTGGCAGGATATGGTTGTATTAAATAGTTTTTATGAAGATTGCGTTTTTGATCGTTAATGATTTTAACGCCCGCATGGCAATGTTACCAGATTTCTATGAAATATCCACTTTTATTCCTAATCTTAAAGAAAATATATGTAATGGAGGGCATAATGAAACTGCAATTTTCTGTAGATAAAGAATGTAATACCTATGGTAAATTACTTTTGGATTTGTGTAAATCTACTTCTATTAAGATATAGAACGGCAAGCTCCCACCATACCAAGCCACGGGGAGCTTCACATTTATCTGCAGAACTGGTAGTAGTGTCATTGATTATGTATTATCTTCAACTATTTTACTATATAGAAATGTAATCTCGAACTTCTATGTTGGAAAAATGTTTAATTCTAACCATCTGCCACTTATTTTTATTCTTTGTCTTAATGCACAATAAGTTGAGCTTGAAATGTTGATAATTCTGTAAATAACATTTGTGTTCCTCTCAGTAAATTGGCATGGTTCAATGATAAAAAGAAGTTTTTTCAAGAAATTGGTCCATAAAGGATAATGTTTGTGTGCTTGCTTAATATTACTGAGGATCTGGATTGTTATACTGTTGATTCTAGCGTGACGCGTATAATTTGCCTTTTAGATACTGTGTATGGTCGCAAGATGACCGTAACGCCAATAATTTGTTCGATAGTGATTGTCGTGCTTTTAAGTCAATCCTAGCGAGGGCGCTCAGACACTATAAAAGTGAGGGCACATCAGAGTCTTGCACTAAGTATTTTGATTCAAGACGAAGTTACCATAACTATTCATCTCTCAAGAAGACATTTTTCATTTCCAATAGAACTGACAGACCTGCCAACCTTTAGGATCACCAAACTGTATTCTGGAACTACAAAAGTTGTATTTTTGATGAAAAAAATGTACTCTTTAAACAAAATGTACAAAACAAAGGTTTACTGTGGCTGAAAAAAAATTACCACTGTACTTTCAGTTTCTCTTATTGTACGAGGCGGTGGCCTTTTTGCATTTCTGGAGTGCTTCATTTTGTTATGTACATTGGTGGGATGGAATCCCTGCTGCTTGCCAATAGATCTTGCTAGTTAAACAGTCTGATAGAACTAGAGTACTTAAACTTGATTGGAACTCTGTTGCATTTTTTTGAACAACACTAAAAATTATTTTATCTCCTGCATTACTATGGGAAATAGAAAGGATCATAAGCATCAATTTTGGGAGGTATTGACATTTTAGTTGACTGGTTGCTTTGTCCTAGATGTGAGAGATATCCAACCAACTTTCATCTGCCCTCTTCTCCAATAAAGAATCTAATTCATCATCATCTACCTGATAGTTTGCAAATTCCACCTCTAACTGGTCCAATTTATCCTTCAAGAAGTGAAACCTTTTCACAAAATAAGAAAGGGAGAAAAACCCCATTTCAAGTCGCTTCTTAACATTAGCTACACTTGCATGTTGCAGCAGTACATCATTCAAGGGGAATGTGCTGATAACATAATCACACACTGCAATGAAGTACTTTCTTACAGACATATAGAACTCCTCCAATTGATTTAAAGTGAACCGATGACTACTTATGAAGTCTCTGATTTCGTGACCTTAAATTAAGTCTGCATCTGGTCTGCACAGTATGAGTAAAATTTTTTTTTTTTAAATCGTATTCTGCTGCCAAAAAACGTACAATCGTATTCTCAACATTTTCCTGTATCAAATACGGCAAAA
Source organism: Chiridota heheva (assembly GCA_020152595.1). Lineage (NCBI taxonomy): Eukaryota > Metazoa > Echinodermata > Holothuroidea > Apodida > Chiridotidae > Chiridota > Chiridota heheva. The sequence continues at coordinate 273,316 of JAIGNY010003679.1, read as the reverse complement.
TCCTACTAATTGGCAGGTCTGAACTGATGACTTACTTGAGGCAGCTAGACAAAAGGATAGTAGGAAATTCTGGTCTTTTTCAAAGATAGGCATCTGATATACAATTGTGTAAGTAGTAATAATTGGTTTTTCTACTTTAAATCGCTTTTTGATGGTGTTTGTAGTAATGATATTTATGATAACCATTACATAATCCATCGTGAGGTGAACTTTTCTAATAACGATAAGTTAAATTCTGATATAAAGTTGGATGAGGTTATAAAAGCAATCAAAATGCTTAAATCAGGTAAAGCTAGTGGCATGGATGGTATTCCGCCTGCTGCTATCAAGTATGCTCACTCTGACCTCACTAGTTTTATTCATAAGCTATTTCAAACGTTATTTCCTTAAGCATTTATCCAGAGATGTGGCAAGTAGGGGTTATTAATCCTGTTGCTGCAAACTACAGGCCTATAACACTTCTTTGCGTGCTTTACAAATTATTGACAAAAATCTTGACGCAAAGGTTGACCAACTGGCTAGAAGACCATTACATTTTGCCTTATGCACAAGCCGGTTTTCGTTGCAATTACTCCACAATCGATAGCTGTTTTGTACTTTATTCCGCCATTAGTAAGTAAACCACGTGGAAAACTATTTACTGCATTCGTGGATTTTTAAGCAGCTTTCGATTGTATCAACCATGAAATTTTGTTTCAGAAACTCTGTAGCTTAGATATAACTGGCAGGTTTTTTAATATCCTTCTTGCAATGTATACAAATGTAAATTCATGTGTAAAATGTCAAGATGGTTTAACTCTGTTCTTTAGTTGTACTAAAGGGGTTAGGCAGGGGTGTAATCTCTCACCTGTTTTGTTCTCTAGTTTTATTAATGATATTGAAGATTGCCTTGATCATTCAACATATACTGGTATCAAGATTAATGATACAAATATATGATATCTCTTGCATGCGGATGACCTCGTAATTTTCTCTGAGAGTGCCTATTCTTTACAAAAGCTTCTTAATGTCCTTAAAATATACTGTGACTCAAATGATCTTACACTCAATTGTGAGAAAACTAAGACTGCAATTTTCAGGAAAGGCGGTTATCTATAGCAAGATCAGATAAGTGGTACTTTCAGAGAAAATTACTTACAAATATTAATTGTTATACTTATTTAGGGCTATAGGATTTACTCCAAAGGGTGTATGGACTGCTGCACAAGAAAGCTTGAGCTGCTCAGGAAAGAGGGCGATATCCAGTTTAAAGAAAATTATAGCTAAAACACTGGATTTGCCAGTTAGTAGTATGCTCCAAATCTTTGATACAAAAATAATGCCTATCTTAACATATGGGGTGGAGGTATGGGGTGGTAATCCACATGCAAGTATTATAAGTGTTTACAATAATTGCCATGAATATTTGCTTGGTCTTCCTCTTAACTCTATTAATATTCTTGCATTAGGTGAACCTGAGGGAGCATCTTTTAGATTTCAGTCGTCTCTAAAGCTTAGTTATTATTGGCTGCGTGTTATTATACATACGGAGGATAGGTATACTAAGCTTAGTTACCATGAACAATTTTGCTTAGCTTCTAATAATCTACCGTCTTGGGGGTTCAGGATTAAAACTTTACTTTGTTCTCCTGGTTTTGGTTTTGTTTCGAATAATCAGGGTGTTGGTAACGAAAAATCATTTTTACATATTCTTAAGCAAAGGATTTTAGATATGGATAGACAAAACTGGACCAGTGATCTCTTGTGGATAGTCCCCGGTCATATATTATTTTGAAGACAGAGAGTTGTGTAGAACCTCATACGTTTCTCATCGATAACTTTTATTTAAGAAAACATATTGCCAAACTACGTTGTGGTATCCTTAAAATTAAGGTAAATGTTGGACGCAAGAAAAAGATTCCATACGATCAAAGAAATTGTAAATTTTGTTCTCTGAATTTAATCAATATAATTTCACTTTATGTTTATTTGGCCTTTCCTCCATGAATTAGTGCAAAGTACATACCAGGTTATGTTAAGTACCCTGATAAACAAAAGTTTAAGAGCTTATTGTGTCCATGCACTGAACAATTGTGTAAATCGCTTTCTATTTATATCATGCATGCCATTAGTTTTCGTGAAATGTAAGGAATGTTCGGCACATACTATGCTTAGTTATTTCTTTGATATTTTATCTATTTATGACGATCCTTGATCCTATTCTTATTTTTATATATGTTGTTGATATTTTTGTACATATTTTGTGACAAGGGCCTAGTTCACTGATTTAATTAATGAAATGATAATCGCACAATGTATGCTTCTTGTAAAAGAATTTAACTCTTCTGAAGAACAAATGACAAGGACACAACAAAAACTGAGCATTTTATTTCCGATCTTGAACGTTATAATAAATAATAATATATGCATAACCTATCACCCAATAATCTGTTTCAAATATCATCTTCCCCATCTGCAATCACCACATCAAAGTAGGAGGATGCACTTTAAAGGAATATTCCCATGAATTTTCAAGTTATATGATACTGAGGACTATTAAAGTAACAACTTGGTGAAAAAAACCATGTTGATACCTTATTGCAGTTATTGCACTCCAAAGATTTAGGATGCACTTTAAAGGAATATTCCCATGATTTTTTAAGTTATATAATACTGAGGACTATTAAAGAAACAAATTAATGAAGGTAAAAAAAACACGTTGATACCTTATTGCCTTTAGAAGTTATTGCGCTCCAAAGATTTCTCCAGCATGTCGAAAACTGACCACGCAGTGTAAAGTGTAATGTCATAATTGCAGATCCATAATACATTTGTATGTATTTCTATCAAAATAAAACTTATTTTCCTTTATTTAGAGTGTACTGTTGCACAGATGAGATAAGCATGTTCTTGTAAAATGCATGTTGCACCCCATTTCAATCAGGGCTTAAAATTAGCATAAGCCCGCTAGCCTGGGGCTAGTTGATTTTACGTACCGGCTGACACAATCTAAATCAATCAAGTCCTTTGTGCCAGTCCTATAATCTGAATTATTTCAACTTGTTATGTGAGATATCAAGAAACGGGCTTGTGAAAAGTTAGTTCGGGCTCGTGAAATGTGAGATGTGAAAGCCAGATGGGCTAGTGCTAAACCAATGCTAATTTTAAGCCCTGATCTCAAGAATCAAACAAATACTGTTCCCCATGATTTAAAAAGAGGCAATTAAATTTTAAAGAAATACATATACAATTGTCTTGGATCTGCAATTATGACATCACACTGTACACCGCAAGGGCATTTTTTCAAAACAAGTGTAAAATTTTGAAAAGCAATAACTCTCAAATTGAATAAGATATCAACAATTTGGTTCTTTAACAGTCCTCTATGATATAAATTATATTCACAGGGAATATTACTTTAAAAATCTTATTTCCACCCTTGTACATAAAACAGTTGCATGTTTGTGGATTCTAGTGACCAGTACAACAAACATGACTAATAAAAAGTTTTAAGAGATGTAATGGGTGTTAGCAGCACCTGGCAATAAATCCTGAAGTGTTACGATTTGAAACACTTTATAAGAACTACACATGATTTTGAAGTGTTGCACTCATGAAGTGTGGAGTCCAGGACAGTTTAATGGCCCTTGATTGAGTCAAAGGGCAATACAAGAAACCAGTATTTAGAGTGTAAAAGGTGTAGAGAAAATAAATTCCTTAAAAAAAAATTTTTTTTTTTAACTGCTGTCCCAAATTTTTGCAATTCTACCAAGTCATCTTTTTGACCATTTTGTGTTGCATGCAAACAATAATTTTAAGAGGACTTTAAGGTCATACATGGCATTTCGAATACAATGGACATTTTTCTAGCTTAATAATATTGACAGGCTTTGTATATCTAGAGTCGAAAACTCAACTAAAAAGAGTTTTATATTTTAGTTTAGGACGACTAATGTCAGATCAAAGTTGGAAGAACTTTCAATATATGCCAAATCGAAGTTCACTAAATGGCCAGCTCAAAAACTTTCTGTACTTAAATCCTTTACTAAATCTCTGTCACTCAATATAATGAGACGGTCTATCCCTGTTATGATTTGATATGAGGTATGGTAAAGGCCCAAAATGTTATGAGGAAAGACTTTGCTACATCCCTTCAAAGAATTATGATATAGACACCCCCCAAATTTTTTGATTAATACCCCTATGTCTCAGATTTAGATGCAATTTGGTAAGCAGGTATGGTAAATGAAGACACGCATTAACCAAAAAATTTAGCAAAATCGGACCAACTGTTCAGAAGTTATGGCCCATTAAAAATGGCCGAAAATTGTAAAAATGGGCGTGGCCGGCAATTTTCAAAGTGTCATTAATCACAAAGTTTAGATCCAAATTTGATGGAAAGGGTATCATTGTAAAGGTAATGCAATAAGCTTTCAGGATCTACTATCGGAACTGAGATAGGTGGTGTTTGAAATTGAATAAACTTTTCACATTTTCTTTGACATTGGAAATGACTTTGTTGGTCCCATTAATTTTCAGCCAAATTAAGATTTTTGAATTCCTTGGTATCTCATGTATTAATTGATGCTAAGTTTTTTTTGCATTGTTCTTTTTTTTACACGCACTTAAATTTGTCGCTGTAAGCAATTTTGCAACAAAAAAACATGAACATATATATATATATATACATATATATACATATATATATATATATCATATATATTTATATATATATATATATATATATATATATATATATATATATATATATATATATATATATATATATATATATATATATATATAATATATATATATATATATATATATATATATATATATATATATATAAATATATTTATATATATATATATATATATATATATATATATATATATATATATATATATATATATATATATATATAAATATATTTATATATATATATATATATATATATATATATATATATATATGTATATATGTGTGTGTGTGTTAATATGGTATGCTACATGAATTCAGTCAGGATTTATTTCATGTTTGAGAGTCGGGCACTCACATCTTATATCTTTCATATAAAACAAATGATCAACATGCAAAAATATCAAAAATATTCAACAAAATTACCATGAAGTTTGTATATTGAGGCCAGAAATGTCCAAAAATTAAAAAAGAAGAAAGACAATTTCCTAACCAATATGTTTTTTTTCTTTTTCAACAGATTTAAAAGCAACTTAGCTGGTATTACCCACTACAAGTCTTTAGACCTTTAAACACAAATTTGTACACTAACTCACCTTCAGGGGACTCCTCACAGGCAGTCATGTGCTGCAGCATAAACAGCTGCTGCCTCTCAGAGAAAGGTATCGTTCGTCCCGGGGTGCCGAGAAGGGTTGGGCTTCCTGGCTGAGATGTGGTCTTCCTCCTCTTCTGAACAGCTTTGACAGATTTCTTTTCTGATGAAAGAAAAAAAAGAAAATGTGAAATTTAACTTCTTTTAAACAAATGCTTCTGAGAAATAGGCATTAGCCAAAAGAAAGAATCACGTGGATGGAAAGGATGGTCAAACAGAAACGAATTAGTTAGTCTTCAGTTCTTCTTTATGCACCAAACAATTTTCATGCAAGCTATAGAGATATTACAATTGGTGAGACATGTCTACTTTGTATGCTCTAAAACAGCCATAGAGATATTAAAAGTTAACTTCAGTGGTGAGACATGTCTTTGCAGACTTTGTATGCTGCAAAACAGCCATAGAGATATCAAAACTTAACTTCAGTGGTGAGACATGTCTACTTTGTATGCTGGAAAACAGCCAAAGAGATATTAAAAGTTAACTTCAGTGGTGAGACATGTCTACTTTGTATGCTGGAAAACAGCCATAGAGATATCAAAACTTAACTTCAGTGGTGAGACATGTCTACTTTGTATGCTAGAAAACAGCCATTGAGATATTAAAAGCTAACTTCAGTGGTGAGACATGTCTACTTTGTATGCTATAAAATAAAGAGACACACAAAACTGTGATGAAACTTCTCTGATATCTCAGTTGTTGAGGAGATATCAAGTATTAAGATGTCAAAATTGTAGGAAAATCACTAGTTTAGATAGTTTCCTTTAGAATAGTGGTGTGACTCCAAGACTTTCTTAACAATTGTCCATGCACTTCATTGAAGTTTCATCAATTTTTTTGCTCAAATTGAAAATATTGTTTTCACAATTTGATCAGGTGGTATATCCTGATTACTTTGTTTGATCCTGTTTGGTACTATCATGCAATCTAATGGGTATTTAAGTCATAAAATAACAGAAAAAATCTCAGCAACAGATACAAAGACTTTTGATGAGTATGATGCTCTGATATCACTACTAGTTTGATTTCAGTAATTTCTACACAATTTGAGCTTATTCATGGGAGGGAGATTGTTGCAAAGTTTCTTCACCATTTTGTTCGATTTGTTATCCTTTTTTCACATAAGATGAATGCTACTGTGACTGATTAAAGACTAGTTTTGCTTAAGTTTAAATTTATTACACTTATATGGCCCATTATCTAAATAAGTTATTCTAATGCGCCTTACAAAATATGCATATAAAGAAAATAAATACAAATGTGTAAATAAGATTAGCATGAAATATAAAGAAAACAAAGAACAAACAAATTATGAAGAGGACTTGAAAGCACAATTAAATAAGTGAGTCTTAAGCAAGGTGTAGAATTGTTTAAGGGATAGAGCAGATTTGATTGAAAGAGGTAAGTCATTCCAAAGTTTTAAGCCAAATATTTGCAGAGAGCGATTGTCATATGTAATTTTTTTTTTAGGAACATAAAGGATGAGGTGGTTTTGAGAGCAAAGGTGGTAACTAGTAACTGTTTTTAATGAAATATTCTGGTCAGATATAACGGGGCCATGTCATGAAAAGATTTAAAAATGAGTATCAAAATTGTAAAATTAATTTTATATGAGACAGGTAGCCAATGAAGATTTTGCAGTAGATAAAGAATCCTACCTTTCCATATACTCTAAGTTGTCAAGATCTCCAAGTATGACATCACACATTACACTGCAAGATCCCTTTACAAAACACTGGTAAAATCTTTGATTAATCACTGGCCGTATGGTCCTAATGGCTCAAATGGAGTTTATTTTTGTTACTTAAAATCAACAATATGACTAATGATACATCTGTGTTACATAAAAAGTTTTAAGAAATGTGATCTGAATATTGCCTATTCTTTACCATCATCTGATGACACGGAACTAAAGAACTGTTTCCTTTTCACTCCTTTCTCTTGCTTAGAGGATGAGACCGGAGTCTTCACTGATGGGGAATCCTTTTCAGGCTGCTAAATGAAGAAACAACAACGTTATCTACTAAACAAAATAACATATCCTATTAATAATGACTAAACCTAAATCAAACAGGGTCAGCAAGGATGCCACAATAAAGCAATAAATATTTTTTTCTCAGGTAATCGCCATCCTATAAGATTGTATGATAACACCCAGTTAGTATAGCTAAGACGCTAAAGGAAAACAACAAGGTATGAAGCTTTTGGCATTACAGGGTCTCAAAAGGTATGAAAAGCCTACAAACGTGACCTGATTTACTCTGTATGTAGTTTACCAGCTACAAAATTGTCTTCTTCTCTCACAAAATTAGACCAAAATAAAATATGTCAATTTTTTTTTTTATTTCTCTAAAATTTTGGGTTGGTAAGGAAAGAAAATAACATGGGAAAAACTTTCAATTCCACAAATGTTGATTCTAATTGAAAACTTGGTTATCAACTGAAAGATAAAATACAATGTGATATAGTTAATTTCCCTAATTAACCTTGTGAAAATAGGAATTTCTAGGGGTGTAGGAAGCTTAAAAAAAAAAAAGCAGAGGTGGGAGGAGAGGGGGTAGGCGTCATATCCAACTTTGTAGATAGAATAAGTGAGTCCAACAACAAAGTTAAGTAAAGGGGGCACTTTTTTGGGGAGTCATTAATTAATGGACACTTTTTATTTAAAAGGGGAATTTTGGTCTTTTTCAGAAAGGTGGGCAGCATGTGCCCCCACCCCCTGCAGTACAGGGCCACTAAAGAAACATGTCCCCCTGTGCAGTGCAGGGCCACTAAAAATATAAAAAATTGTACCAACAGGCAAAGATATAGACAAGCCATAACAAAAAATCACAGAAACGAGACAACACATAGTCTTAATTTCGTGAACACATTCTTTACTCTGACTTTACCTTTGACAGCGGTGATTGATCAGCCATTTTCCATTCTCATTTATTAAACATAAATACTTCAGCTCCTCTTGAGTAGTTAAAAGTGTTAGTATCCTGCCTGTAAAAAAGATAACAAATAACTAAGTTTTCCTACCCATCATATTTTCGAAAGTCATACTAATTGGATTTAATTGACACTATACATATTTTTAAGGCTCTGCATAATTCTGTTGTATTTTTGTACTTAAACTTGTTTTAATTTTCAGAGCTTTGTATTACTTTGCTGTATTTTTGTACTTTAATTGCATAGTTTTTATCTAAAAAATTGTTTTTCTTGGTAAAGTGCATTGAGACTTTGTACAATGAGCTATATAGAAGTGTGTTATTATTACTACCTATTGCCCAAACGTTTTTCTGCAAATACTGTTACTGAATGCATGGTTTTAAATATAAGCTCTTGTTACAATACCCGTGTAAGGGACACACATTCCTAGACTCTAGAGCAAGATTAGGAGTTGAATGGAATCTGGGGAAAAGCTGGATGTGGAGGACCCCTATTAAAAATGTGGAGGTTGTTTTACAGTACTGCAAAATGTAATAATGAAAGCAGAATGTAAGACATGAATAGCATAGCATAGCAAGTTTTAACGTCCCAAAAGCATTCAGTGCTGGACATTATATCAAGATAGCCATGGCCTTTGATAACCAGTTGTGAACTCACTGGTTGCAGACCCACTGGGATTCGAACCCAGGACGTGCAGGTGAGAGGACAAAGCACCAACCACTACACCATGGAGGTCTGTAATAGTCATGCTTTTTTTTATATTCATTTCCGGCAAATACCATAAACAACAAATCCAGTAACTGCTGAATCCAATGCAATTTCGGAAAAATTGCATGGTGCAAAGTTGTAGTCACTTAGAACTTTAAACATGGTCTTTAATGAGATTTATTTTTGAGGCAGTATTACTAGGAAATTGTCAAAATTCAAATCACGCAAGAGAAAATTACTCCTCTTATTCCTTACTCCTTCTGGTGATAGCGAAAACAATCCTGACCCTCCCCAAAATATCCTTGCAAACAATGCAACAAATCTGTCAAAAATAACCAGAAATGTATTTGTTGCGATGACTGTGAATCGTGGGTTCATAGTAAGTGTGCAGGCATTGGTAATGCAGCTTACAACACTCTTGCATCATCAACCAATGATTGGTTTTGTTCGGACTGTTCGGCTCCTTGTGGCCTGTGTGGACTCCAGTGTAGGAGATCTGATAAAGTAGTACAGTGTGACAATTGTGATCAATGGATCCACACTAAGTGCTGCAGCATCAATGACTCAAAATACAGCAATCTCATGCATTCTAGTTGTACCTGGACATGTGATACTTGTGACTTTATGAACTTCTCCGATTCTTTCTTCTCAACTAACAATTCCATCAACTGTACCAACTCATATAAGGCACTTCAAAGTTATTCTTCTGGCCTTGACTCAGGGTTCAACCACCATCCCGATGTCAAATTGAAAACTAATCTAAAAAAGGTAAAAAGGAAGGTTCTAAAATTTCTTGTTATCAACTTTCAAAGTGTTCAAATTAAGAAAGCCTCCACTGAAAGTCTTATAAAAGACAAAGACCCAGATGTCATTATTGGCACTGAAACCTGGCTAAATTCCGAAATCAACAACTCTGAAATTTTTCCCGACAACTACAGTCGTTCGCAAAGATAGAAGTACAAATGATTATGGTGGTGTATTACAGGCAATAAACAATGACCTGATTTTGACTGAGCTCACTAAACTAGACTCTGAGATCATCTGAACCAAATTCCAATTCCCTAAGGAAAAGAGCATGTATGTAGGAACTTTTTACAGGCCCAGTCAAAATGACCTTACTAGCCTTCTTGAGTTGAGAAAATCACTACAAAAGCTAGGGAAAAATGCTAAAAAAACAATGTTATTCTTGCTGGTGATTTCAACCAACCTAACATTGACTGGAGCCAAAATACTATTTCAGGCACTAACGCTTCCTCCTAAGCAGCCAAAATGCTTCTTAAAGTGGCCGATTCATTCAACCTCACTTAAATGGTGCAGTCACCTACCAGAAATAACAACATTCTTGATCTTGTATTTACTAACAACTCACCAGCTGTTAACTCAGCTAATGTCATTTCTGGTATAAGTGACCATGATATTGTTGAACTGACCCTGAACAACTCCCCTCCTCATAAAAAGTTGCCAAAATGTAAAATCTTTCAAGGAAAAAAGTTAACACAGAACGCATAAAAGAAGACTTGCCTAAACTTAAACTGTGATATTATTCTAAATTCAATAAATCATCCAATAATGTTGATAAAAAATGGAATTTTTTTGAAAATTAAATTAAACTGATTATTGAAAAAATCACACCTCACAAATTCACCCCAACTAAACTATCAAAATCTACCTTGGTTCACCCATATCCAATGCCCTCTCTGCCCAAAAAAACATAAACTGTTCAATAAAGCTAAGAAAACTCAACAGATCCATGACTGGAATACATATAAAAGCTTTAGGAAATCTGTCCGTAAAAACATCAAAGAAGCTTGAAACAACTTCATCTGTAATAAACATAAACTTAAAAATACCCAGAGCATTTTGGTCCTACATAAAAAAGATTTAATAGTAATTCTGTGGGTGTGTCAAGCCTTATGAACAAGGTAAACTTTGAGGTGACAGTATGAATAAAACTAACATTCTAAACAACCAGTTTTTCAGCGTTTTTACAGAAGATACCTCTCAAATCTCTGTAACTAAACCACTTACCACCAACAAAATAAACCAACTTATAATCACTCCAGAAGGTGTCAAAAAGCAACTGCAAAACCTAAACCCAAACAAAGCCTCAGGTCCTGACCATATACTACCATGGTTCTTAAAAACACATGCGGAAGACCTTTATGAAATCCTAACTAATCTCTTCCAAACCTCTGTAGATAATGGTACTATCCCAAACAAGTGGAAAAAAGCAAACATATGTGGCATTTTTAAAAAAGGTGATAAACAAGACCCAGCTAATTACAGACCAGTCTCTCTTACCTGCATGTGCAGTAAAATCCTTGAGCATATAATCCACTCACATGTGATGAAATTCCTTGATGAGCATAATATCTTAACTGATCTCCAACATCGCTTTCGAGCAAAAAGATCGACTGAAACACAACTTCTCTAACAATAAATGATAGTTCTAAACAAATTGACCAAAACAGTACCATCTCTATATACTCAACTTCTCAAAAGCGTTCGATAAAGTCCCACACCAACGTCTGTCATCCAAACTTTCCGCATATGGCATTGATGGAAATCTACTAGCCTGGTTTGCATCCTCCTCAGCAAGGGATATATTTTATATATCAATGACATCCCTGATAATATAAACAGCACGGTTAGACTGTTTGCTAATGATTGTCTTGTGTATAGAACAATTGATAAACCCTCTGGCCAACAAATCCTCCAAGATGATCTGAATAAACTTGAACAATGGCAAAATAAATGGCAAATGAATTTCAACCCCTCTAAATGCTACATCCTCTCAATATCTCCTAGAAAATGCTATAAATCACCAGTTTATATCTTGGGCAACCAGCCGCTAAAACATGTCAACTCCCACCCATACCTAGGTGTTGAAATTGATAATAAAGTCAGATGGGATAAACATATACACAACATCACCAACAAAGCAAGCTCTGTACTTGGCCTATTAAGACGTGGCCTCTCAAACTATCCCACTGATGTTAAAACCACTGCATAGAAAGCTCTAGTTAGGCCAGTGCTTGAGTATGCATCAGCAGTTTGGGACCCCCATCACCAGTGCGATGTAGATAAGCTTGAATCAATTCAACGGAGAGCAGCCAGGTTCTGTATGGCAGACTACTCTTATAACTCCAGTGTCACTAGCATGCTTCATAAATTAAATTGACCTCTGCTAATAACAAGAAGAAGGAAGACCTGTCTAAAAATGCTATATAAAATCAATAACAGTCTTGTCGCCATTGATAATGATAACCTGATCCCAAACCCAAGAATTAATACAAGAAATAACCATGATCTGAATTTCCACTTTCCTTATGCTAAAAAGAATGTTTATAAATAGGGGCCTACTCCTTCTTTCTTCAAACACTAAAAAAAAGGAATGCTTTACCATCGGACATTGTACATGCACTAAGTCTAAACTGTTTCAAAGCTAAACTTGCTGAGCTTGTTAATTATTATTATTATTATTTTTGTTCATACTTTTGCTACGCTCGGTTTGTGTTCATGTCCCCTAGAAGAATTTTTGCCGACTTAACCTATTCAGATAGTTATGAAAAACAGACATGGCAGTGGGCCTATGGCTAGAAAAATCCCTCACAAATAGCATTACAATTTCTTAAAAGTTAAATGAAAACAATATCAATGCTTGTTATAGGTGGAAAGCAATAGATTTTACAAATTTTCGGTAGTATTGGTAATTCTTCAAGGAACACGAAATTTTTAAGAACGTTTTCCTTGGAACTGGTACTTTCGCTCAACTGGTCCACATACTGTAACGTTAATATTATGAACACTAAACAGTAACCAGATAAAAAGGACGAATACTAACGTTAGGCTAACGTAAGGTAACGTAACTTTACACTGAATAAACATGAGTAACTCACTGAAGCCACTTCTTACACTTTTAACGGTTAAGACAGTTACCAAAAACAAAAAATAATAGTACCTAAGGTTAGGGGCCAACCTAAGTTACACCATGCATTAGCTGACAGCGACCGAAAAGTAGGATTCAGGCAGCTGCAAAGGCTGAACAAAAACACACGGCCGAATTTACACGAAAGAGCACTCAGTCAAATGACATTTGAATATGCATTGCATTTACTGAGCCGACTTGATTTCACCAAATTCACTTCCTTAACAAAATCCCTCATTTGTCGCTGTTACAGTCAGCCCATAACGGGCTTATAACCTGATAACAGTTAATCTGGTGTCAGAAACTGAAATCTTAGATTTTGAATCTTAATTTTTGACAAAAATGAAGAAAACCCCATAATCTGATAATATTCAAATATCAAAAATTTGCTCATGCATGATGGGTTATCTACATTAGCCATAGGCGGCGGAACGGGGCACAGAGAACCCCAGACCCGCAGCCAGGGGCATTTATCCAAGCGAGCGAATAAATATATATATATATATATATATATATATATATATATATATATATATATATATATATATATATATATATATATATATATATATATATATATATATATATATATATATATATATATATATATATATATATATATATATATATATATATATATATATATATATATATATATATATATATATATATATATATATATATATATATATTATATATATATATATATATATATATATATATATATTTATATATATATATATATGTATATATATATATATGTATATATATATATATATATATGTATATATATATATTTATGTATATATATATATATATATATATATATATATATATATATATATATATATATATATATATATATATATATATATATATATATATATATATATATATATATATATATATATATATATATATATATATATATATATATATATATATATATATATATATATATATATATATATATATATATATATATATATATATATATATATATATATATATATATATATATATATATATATATATATATATATATATGGTCCTGGGTATGACATTAAACTGCATCCGGTGGTGAGGCTTTAGTTCTGGAGTTTTGGAGAGTGTGGAGTCACCCCTTAGTCATCATCACTCCCAGGTCCACTCTGGCCCGGAGTGGTAGTACCTGTACAGGGTCCCATTTATGGGTTAAATAGATCTGCCTACAGCAGCAGGTTGTCAGAGCACTGGCAAGCGAGCACTAAAAGACCTGTATCTGGTTACCAATGCCTTCCGCTTCGGGGGATATCATCCATGTGGAATGTGGATACTGCGAGCTTCACATAGGAGTGGCGACCAGTGGAGTTTACTTTTCGCTTTGAATGAAATGTTTACAATTAAATCTACTGCTAATGAAAATTCATGCTGCCTCGGTCGTTGCGCAGTTGAAAAAGGACCGCGTTCCCCAGTGAATGATCAGGCTGGGAACGATAAGTGTGCTACTGGTCAAAATAAAACTGAAGATGGAATTGTTGACTGTCGGAACATGTTTCTCTTTTCAACATTTAATGCAAGGACACTTAACTATCCTGAGAAAATAAGCGAACTGGTAGCTAATTCTGAGTATCACAACATTGGTATTATTTGTTTACAAGAGCATAGACTCTTTCGTGGAGAGGAGATAAAATATACCGAGCTGAGCAAAGGGTGGACGCTGGTTACCAGTTCAGCTTGGAAAAATCGGCAAAATGCAACTATAGGAGGTGTTGGCTTACTTCTCCAGAAACAGGCAGTACAGGCGCTCAACAAGGTAGAGGTAATCTCTAAGAGATTATTGGTAGCAACCTTTAATGGTAATCCTGCTGCAACTGTGATATCCTGCTACAGTCCAACCAACCAATCAAATCTTGATGAGGCAACCAATTTCTATGAGGAACTAGCAGAAGTAATCAAATTGGTTCCCAAGCACAATGTTCTTTTAATCGGAGGGGACATGAATGCCAAAATTGGGAGAGATGACTACAATGGCATATCTTACCACAACGAAACAAATAGAAATGGCCAACTATTGCTGGATTTGCTGACAAGCTGCGATCTTATTTCACTTAGCAACATATTCAAAAAGAGGTCAGGGAAGCTCTGGTCATTCACGTATCCCAATGGACAACATGCGCAGTTAGACTACATACTTATAAATAGCAAGTGGCGTAACAGTGCTAAAAATTGTGAATCATACAGCTCCTTTGTTTCCGTTGGTTCAGATCACAGAATTGTTACTGCAAAGCTGAAATTAAGCCTACGGGCCAACACAGTAAGTAAACGCCCACCACAGTATGACTGGTCTCAGCTGCTTGATAACACATCAGTGCGTGAGAGCTACAAAGTTGAAGTTCATAACCGCTTTGAAGCACTGCAAGCTTTACAGGTGGATGAATTAGTTGAAGCTACCTACTCCAACCTCATCACCGCTCACGAAATAGCAACCAAAAAACACATCCCTAAGAAGTTAAAGCGCTCCAAAAGAGTACCATGGGAAGATGATGGTATCATTGAAAAACGACTGGCGCTGAAGATGGCGTATCACGCTTTATGCCAGAGTAGTGAGGAAAATATAGACTTTACAGAGTATGATCACCTGAAACAGGAATTAAAATCGGCATACACAAGAAACCAGGAAAAATATATTCGTAAGAAGACAAAAGAGATCACAGATGCTGCTCACCAGCGTAAGTCCAGGGTAGCTTGGTCAATTATTAATGAAGTTAGTGGCAGAAAAGCTCAACCAAAGGAAAAATCAGAGCAGATACACCTAAAGAAAGACTTGCAAAGTGACAACAGCATTTTCATCAACTGCTGGGGCAACCACCAAACACAAATGATGCTGCAATCTTACCTGTAGTTGAAGGTGAGCTTCCTATTAACACTGAACCATTCACTATGACAGAGCTAATTACAGTCATCCAAACTATGTCCCTTCACCTGTTAACAAAGCAACTGGTTATGATAACGTACCAACAGAGGTTTGGAAAAGTGGAATTTAAACTAGCAACTTCTGGGCATTTGCAACATGGCTCTACAAGGTAACATACCAACTGCATGGACCAAGAGTGAAATTATACCTAAACCAAAGAAAGGTGACCTTGGTTTGACCAGTAATTACAGGGGTATCAGCCTTACATGCATCTCAGCAAAGATCTTTAACAAACTTTTGATAGTATTCATCGTGAAAAAATGCTGCAAATCCTCCTTGCTTATGGTATACCGCCTTTCATTGTCAATGCCATTGGTATTATGTATAAAAACACAACAGCAAGGGTCAGAAGTCCTGATGGTGATACAGACTTTTTCCAAATTCTGGCCGGAGTTCTACAGGGAGACACTCTTGCTCCCTTCCTGTTTATCATAACACTCGACTATGCTTTGAGGAAAGCTATGGAAAGCCATGCACACCTGGGTTTTACCTTGAAGCAACGGCAGAGCAGACGCCACCCATCTACAACATTAACTGACACTGATTTTGCAGATGACATTGCGCTGCTGTCAGACAACATTGCTGATGCTGAACATTTATTACACAGAGTTGAACAGGCTGCCAAAGAGGTTGGTCTGACAATAGATAGTCAAAAGACTGAGTACATGATGTACAACCATCCACAAGCTAGCCTTAAGGACATTAACGGTACCACTTTGAAGCAAGTCACCAACTTTCAGTATCTTGGTTCGTGGGTAGACTCCACCAAGAAAGACATAGATGTCCGAATTGAAAAAGCATGGACTGCCTGTTCCAAGCTGAGCAACATATGGCGTAGTGATCTCTCCAGAGATCTCAAAATCAATTTCTTCAAGGCAGCTGTTAAAAGTGTGCTGTTGTATGGATCCGAGGGATGGACTATGACAAATACACTTTCAAGGAGACTGGATGGTACGTACACAAAATTGCTGAGATTTGCCCTTAGTGTGTCATGGCAACAGCACCTCCCTAACAGCCAACTTTATGGAAACTTACAGCCTATTTCTGAAGTCATCCAGGCAAGGCGCCTTAAATTTGCTGGCCACTGTTGGTGGAGCAGAGATGAAGTCATACATCAGACACTTCTCTGGGACCCAAAACATGGAAAAAGAAGTCGTGGTAGGCCAGCAATAACCTACATTGATGTTCTTGAGAAGGACACTGGGATTGAAAGAGATGTCCTGCCAGGTGCCATGGATGATCGCAAGCAGTGGAGAATCTTTGTCGGCAGTGCCCGAGTTCGCTCGATATGATGATGATATATATATATATATATATATATATATATATATATATATATATATATATATATATATATATATATATATATATATATATATATATATATATATATATATATATATATATATATATATATATATATATATATATATATATATATATATATATATATATATATATATATATATATATATATATATATATATATATATATATATATATATATATATATATATATATATATATATATATATATATACATATATATATATATATATATAGAGATATATATATATATATATATATATATATATATATATATAAATATATATATATATATATATATATATATATGTATATATATATATATATAGAGAGAGAGAGATATATATATATATATATATATATATATATTTATATATATATATATATATATATATATATATATATATATATATATATATATATATATATATATATATACATATACATATATATATATATATATATATATATATATATATATATATATATATATATATATATATATATATATACATGTATATATATATATATATATATATATATATATATATATATATATATATATATATATATATATATATATATATATATATATATATATATATATATATATATATATATATATATATATATATATATATATATATATATATATATATATATATATATATATATATATATATATATATATATATATATATATATATATATATATATATATATATATATATATATATATATATCCCAAAAAGTGCCCACTAAGAATTAAGAGAAATGAAAGCTTCAGAGTTCTTTCAAATAGTCAAATATGTTCAAAACATGTAAGTTCCCTCAATCAGTTATTATAACTGATCGGGTTTAAGAAAGTGACACAAACATAATATGCTTTGTGCAAGCTACCCAAATTTCACTAGTGGGGCACCTTTAAAGTGGGGTTCACTAAAATACTTGCCCTGGGGACCCTTGTCATTCATCGACTCCGATTCGAGTGTGAATTTGGGCTATCTTGTCTAATCACATCATATACTGATATATCGAGCTGAACTTCAATTAGTTTTTAGCAAGAACATTATGAAAATCCCCCAGAACCATTACAAGGACCCTTTTTTATTTGCTTGTCACATTATTTGAGACATTGAATATTCTGATTCATGATCACTGCAATTGACATGATCTAAATTTCCCCGAATTTTGGTCCTCTTATATCTTGATCTAAAATTTGTGTGGCTGCAAATTTAAAACAAGGAAAAAGGTCTTACCTGTAGTATTCAGACCGAGACATGTTTTCGAGGGAGGGAGGGGAAGGTGAGTTTGTCCCTAAAGTTTTAGGCTGACTTGCTTGCTTTCCAAATAGGTCAGTCGGAAAGTGTCACTGTAATCATGTGTCTTTCGATTCAAGCATCTTCCGCCCTTTATTATATGTTCCTCTTTATCGCGAGCATTTCCGAATTTCAAGATGCAAAAGGCATTTTTGATATTCAAAACCAGTATTAATCAAAAAAATCCAACACTTTATAGCCCTCTCAGCAGTTCAGTTTGCAGATATTTGTAAAGGTCCGTTCATATGCAGACCGGGCTGCAGCTTATTCCTGCATGAACACACCCGACTTCTGCTTCACAAATATTTTAATGGTATATTTTGTTCTTAGTTTCTCCGAATTTGTGTGTGTGTGTGTGTTTCAGAGCAGGGGCCATATTTTGAGTGCAACTTAGTTTCTGTTTCCATTAGGAATTGCCATATGTGTGAAATTTTTGTGTTAGAAAATAGTTATTATTTTTTTCTGTTTATGAGTGAAGCCTAGAATGCTAGACGGTTTAGTTTCTTCATAAGGTACCGGTAGTTTAGTTGAACAGTGCAGCCGTAATGTTATACGCGGTCTGAAATGCTTTATATGGCACTAACCTGCTTACGGTACTTCATTATTACTAAGTTTAAAGACGGCGGACCCGGAATACGGGGGCACTTGTCTCCCACTTTTCTTTCCAAACTTCAGAGACCGGTTCAGACAGCACTTTTTTCCAAAGTAAAGGATCAGTTCAAGGGTCAAGCATTTCCATCTTATGAAAGAGGACTCAAAAAAAAAAAAAAAAATTGGTGAAGAAAGTGTTCAAAAAATCTTATTCCGTTAAGGAAATATTTAATTTTAAAGCTCTGTCTTATCTGTGTAGAAATGACTGGTGTAATAAGTCTACTATAAAAAGTTGGTGTATTCATCCTCACATTCTTAATATATTTCAAAGAATTGTTTTTTTTTTCTCCATTATTTAGATTATTTTTCCTCAAACTTTCATTTCTTTAGGTGGTATATTATAATATAGGCCTATTGTTTGACATATCCAAATGATTTTTTAAGTCTCAAAATCGCAGGACAAAATATGATCGATTACATAAAGACTTGAGGAATCTGAGGCTATGATATTATAGTTTTATTGTTTGTTTTCTATACGTCATTCCATTTCTATTCTTTTCTGTATTACAGTGTTTATTTGCTCTACCTGTCTGTATTTCCTGTTTGTCAAGTATATTCATTCTTATTGCCATCAATCATGTTTATTCTCACTAGTCACAACCTCGTCTTCCCTGTACTGTTCTTGATAACATACTCCCGAGTCTCTGACTCTCTAAACTTCTTGTATTCGTCGCAACCACATTCATCTCAGGCATCAAATTTGCCTCTAAACGCCCCAGGAGCTGGTTACCATGTCTTGTTTGGCTCTAGTGATTATTTAAATCACTCACTTGCAACTTATCTTTGTATCGATGGGAAATTACATTCATACAAATCAAGTTGGAAATTGTCAATATTCAACTCACGCAGGAGAAAATTACTCATTTTATTCCTTACCCTTTCTGGTGATATTGAAAGCAATCCTGGACCCTCCCCAAAATATCCTTGCAAACAATGTAACAAATCTGTCAAAAATAACCAGAAAGGTATTTGTTATGACTGTATGATGATTGTGACTCGTGGGTTCATAGTAAGTGTGCAGGCATTAATAATGCAGCTTACAATACTCTTGCATCATCATCTAATGATTGGTTTTGTTCGGAATGTTTGGCACCTTTTGGCCTGTGTGGACTCCAGTGTAGGAGATCCGAAAAAGCAGTACAGTGTGACAATTGTGATCTATGGATCCATACTAAGTGCTGTAGCATTGACGACTCAAAATACAGCGATCTCATGCATTCTAGCTGTACCTGGGTGTGTGACACTTGTGACTTCCTGAACTTCTCTGATTCTTTCTCCTCAACTAACAATTCCATCAACTGTACTAACTCATATGAGCCACTTCAAAATTGTTCTTCTGGCCTTGACTCGGGGTCCAACCACCATCCCGATGTCAAATTGAAAACAAATCACAAAAGGAAAAAAAGGAAGGTTCTAAAACTTCTTGTTATCAACTTTCAGAGTTTTCGAAACAAGACGGCCTCCGTGGAAAGTCTTATCAAAAAAAAAAGACCTAGATGTCATTATTGGCACTGAAACCTGGCTTAATTCTGAAATTACCAGCGCTGAAATTTTTCCGGACATCTATACAGTCGTCCGCAAAGACAGAAAATTCAAATGGTTATGATGGTGTATTACAGGCAATAAAAAATGACCTGGTTTTCACTGAGCTCACTAAATTAGACTCTGACTGTGAAATTATCTGGACCAAATTCCAATTTCCTAAGTAAAAGAGCATGTATATAGAAACATTTTACAGACCCAATCACAATGATCTCACTAGCCTACTTGAGTTGCAAAAATCCCTCCAAAAGCTTGGTAAAAATGCTGACAAAAACAATGTTATTCTTGCTGGTGATTTCAACCAACCTAACATTGACTGGAGTCAAAACATCATTTCAGGAACTAAGGCTTCCTCAGAAGCAGCTAAAATTCTTCTTGAAGTGACCAATTCATTCAATCTCACACAAATGGTGCAGTCACCCACCAGAGATAACAACATCCTTGATCTTGTTTTTGCTAACAATTCCCTAGCTGTTACCCCAGCTAATGTCATTCCCGGTATTCAGGTATTAGTGACCATGATATTGTTGAACTGACCCTCAATATCTCCCCTCCTCGTAAAAAGTTGCCTAAACGTAAAATCTATCTAAAGAAAAAAGCTAACATAAAACGAATAAAAGAAGATCTGACCAAATTTAAGCTGCAATATTATACTCAATTAATAACTCCATTGATGTTGATAAAAAATGGAATTTCTTTGAACAGGAAATTAAAGTGATTATTAATAAAACCACGACTCACAAATTCACCTCAAGTAAACTAATCTGCCCTGGTTCACCCGTATTCAACGCTGTCTCTGCAGGAAAAAAAAATAAACTGTTTAAAAAAGCTAAGACTGAATCAACAAGCCAATGACTGAACTACCTATAAAAGCTTTAGGAAGGCTGTCCGTAAAAACCTTAAAGAAGTTAAAAACACCTTCATCTGTGATAAACTTAAAAACTCACTTAACGAAAACCCAAAGGCATTCTGGTCCTATATCAAAATATTAAGAAGTACCTCTGTAGGTGTGTCTGATCTACTAAATAATGGTAAACTCTGCAGTGACAGCAAAACTAAAGCTAGCATTCTAAATGACCAGTTTTTCAGTGTTTTCACAGAAGAAAACACCTCCCAAATCCCTGTAACTAAAGCACTCACCAACAGCAAAATAAACCAACTTATGATTACCCCAGAAGGTGTCAAAAAGCAACTGCATAACTTAGACCCCAACAAAGCCTCAGGTCCTGACCAAATACCACCATGGTTTCTAAAAGGCACACGCTGATGACCTCTATGGAATTCTAACTGGTCTCTTTCAAACCTCTGTCGATAATGGTACTATCCCTAACAAGTGGAAAGAAGCAAACATATGTAGCGTTTTTAAAAAAGGTGATAAACAAAACCCAGCTAATTACAGACCTGTTTCTCTCACCTGCGTTTGTAGTAAAATCCTTGAGCATATAATCCACCACATGTGATGAAAGTTCTTGATGAGCATAATATCTTAACTGATTTACAACATGGCTTCCGTGCAAAAAGATCGACTGAAACACAAATCCTCATAACAATAAATGATATTTCTAAACAAATTGACCAAAAGAGTAACGTCTCTATGGCTATTCTTGACTTCTCAAAAGCCTTTGATAAAGTCCCACACCAGCGCCTGTTATCCAAACTTTCCGCCAATGGCATTGATGGAAATTTCTGGCCTGGTTTGCATCATTCCTCAAGAACTGCATCCAGCGTGTTGTCTGTGATGGTGAAATCTCTGATTCTAAGCAGGTTTTATCCGGTGTACCACAAGGTACTGTTTTGGGTCCACTACTTTTCCTTTTATATGTAAATGACATACCTGATAATATAAACAGCACAGTTAGACTGTTTGCTGATGACTGCCTTGTGTACAGAACAATTAATAACCCCTCTGACCAACAAATCCTCCAAGATAACCTTAACAAACTTGAACAATGGCAAAACAAATGGCAAATGAATTTCAACCCCTTTAAATGCTACATCTTGTAATTTCCTCTAAGAAATTATTTAAATCACCTGTTTATACCTTATGCAACTAGCCACTAAAACATGTCAACTCCCACCCATACCTAGGTGTTGAAATTGATAATAAACTTAGATGGGATAAACATATACATAACATAACCAAGAAAGCTAACTCTGTGCTTGGGCTATTTAAACGTAACTCTCAAACTGTCCCACCGACGTAAAATCCACTGCTTATAAAACTCTAGTCAGGCCAGTACTTGAGTACGCATCAGCAGTTTGGGACCCCCATCACCAGTGCGATGTGGATAAACTTAAATCTATTCAAAGGAAAGCAGCCAGGTTCTGTATGGCAGACTCTTATAAATCTAGTGTAAACAACATGCTTCATAAACTAGATTGGCCCCTGCTAAAAACAAGAAGATACAACACCCGGCTACATATGCTATATAAAAAAATCAATAACAATCTTGTCGCCATCAATAAAGATGAACTTATCCCCACCGTCAGAACTAATACAAGAAATAATCATGACTTTAATTTCCAGGTTCCCTATGCTAAAAAGAATGTATATAAACACTATTTCTTCCCTCACACACTAAAGGATTGGAATGCTTTACCGTCAGACATTGTACATGCACCAAGTCTCAACTGTTTCAAAGCTAAACTTACTAACACTTGTATTGCTAACTAGTTTTTTTTTTTTTTTACTCATACTTTTTACGCTCGGTTGGCGTTCATGTCCTCTTAAAGGATTTTTGCCGACTTAACCGATTCAGATTACAACTAGTCTTATTTCAGTCGTTTCTATACAATTGATACCAAACTGTAAACTTAGATATCTCTTTACCGAAATAAGATTTTCGAATGCTTTCTTCACTATTTTGTTTCTTTTGAAGTCCTCTTCCGTGTAAGATAGACTTGTTTGACTAATCTTTGAAAGACTGGACAAAGTTTACTGTCTTATAACTGAGACTTTTCACTGAAGAAATTAACACGGGCATCGTTACCGTTAGTTTCTGCTTCCACCAGAATTTAAATAAAATTTTAGTTTTAAAAAATCATCAATTTAACTGTTTATGAAGTTTCAGATATATCTATAATTTTAGCTTATACCCACTTTTCTTATTGTGTGCTTTTGTTACGCTTGGATTGCGTCACAGGCCTTTATCTGTGTATCTTACATATGGGTCTTTACTGGTGGGTTACCCACCGGAACAAAACCCTGGTGTGGGTCCAGGGGCGAGCGAAGCCCCCGGAAGCTTTGCGGTTTAAGCATTTTGTAAGAACTTTGTTTTTGCATTTCTGACTGCAGTAGGGTAGCAACAATATTGCTTTGCGAATAAATTCTGCTAAACTCTAGGTAGCCTTATTATTTTGAAATTCTTGTTATGTATCGCAGTCATTTAGGCTATTTTCGGTAAAACACGATAACATACTTACAGGAAAGTTATAGTCTATCATTTTTCTAATTCTATAAAGTACTGAAGTATCGGACGATCTACTGACCAGGGAAACCAAGCTACAATTCCGCAGATTGCGTCATTTGACGAGTTTTACGTCACTTGTAAACACAGTATATTGTTTTATTTATCCTGGGAATCTAAAAAAATGTCGACTTTACCGTAATAATTGTGTGTGTGGCTTTAGCAAACTTAACACCGCGTATATACTGAGGCTATTTCGAAATACTTTTTTCGTAAAATACTAATCGCGAACTTGATATGAAAATCGTTAGTTATACATTAGAACTTTACAATGAAATACTGAATAGGCCTAATATCACATTGTATAACCTTGGTCAGATCATTGTCAGACAAATTGTTGTCTCGACCATGGTTGGGGTGATCCGTCGGTGGTTGCGGGTGGTTCCGCCGCCTATCTGCCTATGACATACAGACATAGTTACGTATTTTAATACTCATCAATTAAAATCGATCTTTTTTTTATTGTTTTCCTCTCTCCTTGCATTAAGGTGCAAGACTCTTTTTCGTTAGAATGTTTTAATGTGAAACAGCAGTATACATCTTTTTAAAGGATATATGTTTTTGTTTCTCCCAACGCACAGAAATTTTGATGAATTTGTAAACATCATACTTTCCAAAATAGGATTTAAATTCTGTCGTAAATAAATATTTTCCTTTTCAATTCTGTAACGTGCATGCATTTTGTTTCAGCAAAATTAGCACAGATTTGTAGGCCTGTTATTTATGGATTGATTTGTTTGTTTGTTCATTTTTTCATTCATTCATTCATTCATTTATTCATTCATGCATTGATTAATTGATTAATGGATTAATTGATAGAATGATTAATAGAGGAGGGGAAGGTACCCAGCCAGCATAAACGTTTGGACCTCTCAAAATATTTTTATTAGCTTTTTCTTTGAGGGCTCTCATTTTGGGCTGGCAGAGTAATACCGAATTAGTTCCGTACTATCCTGAGTTTGCACTGCGTGCTAGTAACCGTGTTGCTCCGTATCTCCGGAAAGAGTAAAGTTGCATACAATTTGAAACTTGTATAGGCAGATAGGTATGACCTTTCTCCGGCGCGGTGGTTCCCTGTTTCTCCCCCTCCTAATACCCCTTTAAGCAAGATCTGAAAGCGTATATTCTGAATGAATATTTGGAAGCTGGCAAACGAGGTGGCAATAGACAAGGGTACCATCTCCCACATCGGAGTAAAACGCAGTACTGTGTAGATAGCAGACCATGGGGAATTTTTTTCTAAGCCTGTGACATGAAAATTTGTTGTTTTCCGACACAACATAAGTTGTGAAATTGAACCACAAACACATTGCTCCTTTTCTTTATATCATCCCCCTCCCCTTCACTAAACGTGAGTATAAGGACCTGCAAAGAAGCCTATCATTTGTTATTCGAAGATGCATCCAGATGGTGAACCAAGCCCTTCCGTGGAGTCACGGTTCCCCTTCGCACGTCGCTGATGATGATAAGTTGATGCAGTTGGTTCTGGGGGGCATCGTGATCATTGGGGTGGTGTTGCCTTGGGTTTGTTGAGTGACGGTAGCTTCTCGGTGACGATTGCCATGTCATTACGGTACACCATATTTCAATATTGTCATAATTTTAGATGAATCGTATAGTGTCACGTTTGATATACAAAAAGATGCTTAGACCATTCGTAAACATGATCAGTTGAATTCAGGATGCATGATGACCGTTACCAGGTTACTAACATACAATGGCCACACACCAATAGATAGGCCAGCAGATAAAAAGATGAAGGAATTATCCCGTGAAGTTTCATTTTCATATTTTTGATAGGAGAAAACTATGTATAGCTTAATTCTGCTTTCATTGCAGTTAAAACAAAAAAAAAAAAACAAATACCAGTGAATTGAAAAGACCAGGGCAGACCGCGCAGTACAATGTGATGTCATACTTATGTATTTTTTTTCTCAAAACTTTCTATTAGTTTCTGAATTAATTGCCACTTTCTAGATTATTGGAAATTGTTCTCTTTAATTATTAAGATAAGGTATACCATGCACTTTGCAAGAACATGTTTCACCCATCGTTTCATGTATCGTGTATTCTGAATAAAAGAAAAATATCCTTTTTTATCTTAAAGAAATACACTAAAGAATTCCTTGATCTGCAAATATGACATCACACTCTTCACAGTACTGGTAACTTTCCAACTGTTCAATATACTGGTGAAATGCAATAGCTCCTAAACGCAGTGGCGTATCTAAGGGGGCAGGGGACAGCCGCCCCAGCCCTCTTGCCCGTAAAGAATATACCATTATACCATAAGGGCCCGCATGGCCTTACTCAACCCCGGCCCGTAGGGCCCTAGCTACGCCACTGCCTAAACGGAATAAGACTGTAAGATATCAATATTATTTCCTCCAATTTGTTTTTTTTAAGAGTCCCCTCACCTAAATGAAAATGTAAATTTACGCTCAGGCATCATTCCATAAAATGTATATATGGATCACGTTGGATGTTATTTGACCTGTTGACAAAGTGACACTGAACTTCTTTCTAATTTCCTCCTTGGTATAGTTCTCCATAACTGCCGCAGTAGGATTTTAGCTTTAAAATTACGGCACAGCACAAAACAGCTGAAACTCCCTGGTGGTATCATAAAAAAGAAAGAAAAAATCGGAACTAATTTGTCTTGAAACAGATCATTGTGGCGGGTGCTTTAGTGTGACAGTAAGCGTGCGTGCGCGTAAACGCCTGAGAATTTGAATAGGCCGCGGTAGAGGGGTATTCTAACGCGGCTGGTCGTTTGTTTGCAAAAACATTCGATTTAAGCGTGTCATGCGTGCGCAATACCAGAGAGCGTGACGTTATTCGTCCTATACTACGTAAAGGCCGAAGGCCGAGAGTCGAAACTCCTATACCTCAGTGCGTGATACTTTTTGGTTCGTCCTCCACCAATGCTGGTTCCAAGTGAGGGCAGTAGATATGTCGGTACATTGAAAATTAGAATAAATAAATAATAGGCAAACTGCAAATTTAACCTAGAAATTGAAATTAAAATTCTTTAATTTCATAAGTTATTTATATTTATATTAGTTTTAATCATAACTTGTCTTTCTAACCAAGGTTAACGTTCATTTTATTTCTAACAAGAACACAGAACCAACGATTTCTTTTTACAGTACATGTGCTGATCTGGTGAAGAGTCAAATGCACTTCCTTCTTGGTCTCCTGGAATTCTGGTGCTTGGCGATGTAAGGGGGGAAAGGATCTCCTATTCACTGTCCACTGCACTACAACTTTCTGCTGCTGCTGCCTTGGTTATCGTGGGTTTAGAATTAATCACCTGTTGAGCCTCTGCTGGGTTATTCTTAAACGGAGGAAGAGATTCCAGCTGAATGAAGTCACACGGGAGAAAGAGATTACGATGGCCCTCTCGAGGCTTTCTATTTTCCTTTTCGGGTTGCACTTCGTAAACGGGCGAGTCTGGATTCATCTGTTTTACAACCACATGTACCGCATCTTCCCAAAAGGATTTTAACTTGCTTGGACCTCCCAAATTGGCAGAGTTGCGCACAAGGATCCTATCGCCTACATGAAGACCTCCACAGTTTGTTTTCTTGTCGTAATAAATTTTGTTTTTGACCCCTGATTGTTTGGTTCTCTTGCTCGCAAGAGCGTAGGCTTCTTTCATTCAATTCCTCCATCTTTTAGCAAGTTCCGTGGGGTTCTTGGCTGTGGGCTCGTTCGAAGAAAGTCCAAACATGAGATCAACTGGGAGTCGTGGTGATCTTCCAAATAAGAGGAAGAATAGGGAAAACCCTGTGATGTCGTGGCGCGAACAGTTGTAGGCATGTACAACCTTGTTCAGGGAGTCTTTCCACTTTGACTTTTGTGACTCTGGTAGGGTACGCAACATGGACAGAAGTGTTCGGTTGTAGCGTTCGCCTGTCCGTTTCCCTCTGGATGGTAAGGGGTTGTGCGTGATGACGAAATCTTTGAGTATTCGTGTAACTTCTTAAAGAGTCTATTCTGGAATTCCCCACTTTGGTCATGGTGAATCCGCTGTGGGAATCCAAACCTCAGAATAAAGTCATTGAAAATTTTGTCTGCCGCTGTCTTGGCTGACTTGTTACGGGTGGGGTATGCTTGGCTAAACTTTGTAAAGTGGTCGGTAATCACGAGTATGTATTCAAAGCCACCACTGCTTCTCTCCAAGTGCAGAAAATCAATGTTGATCAGTTCAAATGGTTGGGTTGTAGTGATTGGTGATAAAGGAGCTTTGTTTTGTCTATTTGGTTTCTTTTGCATCACACATGGGCAAACTTTTATAGTGAAATGCTCAATATCTCTTTGCATTTTCGGCCAGAAGAATCTGTCTCTTGTCAGAGCCGTCACTCTCTCAGATCCCAGATGTCCCATTTCCTGGGGAACTTCCTTATACACCAAATGGCGGAAGCATTTGGGGAGCACTAACTGTTTTCGCACTGTTGTCTGCCTGTAAAGGATACCATTGTCGTCCACCACCAGCTTCTTCCATCCACGCAACAAATTTGAATTACTTTTCGGGAGTTTTCTAATATTCCTTGGAGAGGGTCTTTTGTCCTCATTCTTGAATCCCAATACTGGTCCAATGACTGGGTCATTGCGTTGAGCTTCCAAAATATCCTTGCGGGTGAAGGATTCAATAGGTGGAGCACCAGCTAATTCTGGGATGCTTGGATTAACGGTGACTGCCTCAATCCAAGCAACCTCTCCATCTCTCTGGGCCACTACTGCTTCTATCACTGCCGACATCTCTGCAGGAGAAACTTCTTTTGTGCATTGGTCTGAAAAGTCGTCAATATTTCTTAATAATCTAGACAAAGCATCTGCTTCTTTATTGACTTTCCCTGGCTGCCTGGAAGGTAACGAATTGTGAAATTATAATCTGATAGCTGAGCAACCCACCTTTGGCCAGTTGCATTGAGCCGTGCTGAGGTCATGACATATGTAAGAGGGTTGTTATCCATGAGAACTGTGAAGAATGGTGCATAGTACAAATAGTCATAAAACTGTTCTGTAACGGTCCATTTGAGAGCCAAGAATTCCAGCTTTCCGGAGTGAAGATGATAAAAAAATTTTTGCAGCGGATAGTGTTTTGGAGCCATATCCAATCACCTTCATATCATTTCCTTGCTTCTGGTACAAAATAGCTCCAAGGCCTTCATTTGACGCATCCGTATATAACACAAATGGCAGGGAGAAGACTGGGAAGCCCATGATTGGTGGTGCAATCATGTAATCAATCAGCTTACCCAATACTTGCCTGTGCCCTTCAGTCCACATTACGGGCGACCTAGACGGGGTTTGGTTGTTACGTTTCTTTCTGTTAATCTTGAGGTTTTTCTTGAATTGTCTTTCAGGTATTGTTGCAACTTCGGGATCAGGCTTCCTCAACAATTCATACAAAGGTTTGGCTATCTTTGAAAAACTTGGAATGTAACGACGGTGTGAGCCTATAAGTTCTAGAATTTGTCGCACTTCGCCAACTGTTTTCGGTGTTCTGTCTTTCAGAGCCACCAAAGCTTCGACATTGCTGAAATCTGCTCTGTACCCTTCAGCTGAAATGATTCTTCCATGATATTTCACTTCTTTTTGAAACAATTTACATTTGCTTGGACGGAGTTTCATTCCATATTGTCTCATCCTTTGGAGTACCGTTCGTATTCTTTCAACCTGTTCCTCGAAAGTAGAGCTGTACACTAGTACATCGTCTAAGTAGGTGATGCAAATGTTGTGGTTCAATCCTTCCAGTGTGTTTTCCATACATCGCTGAAATACAGCAGGTGCATTTTCTAAGCCAAATGGTATGCGGACCCACTTATAAAGTCCCCATGGAGTAACGAATGATGTGAGTGGTCTGCTACTTGGATGCATGAAACCCTGATGGTATGTCTTACCTTGGTCGAGTGTTGAAAACCAGGTGTTGCCTCCAAGGGAATTCAGAACATCCTGCACCCTTGGTATCGGCTGTCGGTCTGGAATAGTTTTAGCATTTAAGCCTCTGTAATCAACACACAGCCTAAGGTTTCCGTCTTTCTTCCGAACACATACAAGTGGTGAGGAGTAGGGCGACTGTGATTTTGCAATCCAACCCCTATTGATTAAATCAATCAAGTAATCTCGCACTTCTTTATGGAGGGGACAAGGTACTAATATATAGTTCTTCTGGACAGGCTGGTTATCCGTTAGTTGTATGTGCATCTGAAGATTCTCAATACAACCCAAATCACTATCATCACGTGCAAATGCCTCTGACTCTTCTCTTATCATTTCCTGAGCAATTCTTTGTTGTTCTTTGTTCAAATTTGTTAAGTCAACCGGTGGGTCCCACTGTCCCTGGGTGGTGTTCACATCGACAGAGCAGATATTTGCTGTTTCTACCTTGGAAATTTCTTTGACAACCCGGGAAGAACAGTTTTTACTGACCGCAATGTCCCAAGTACTGTTCTTGCAGGAAGTACAATTTCATGGTTGCTGTCATTACTAGAAGCTATTGTGATGGTACAGGATAAACCTGTAGGAATATCAACAAGTGTTTCGAAAATCTCAAGTCCTTCAAGCCATGGATGGGAGAGGTCAGGTTCGAACATAGCAGTCAGACTCTTGGACTCCTCGTGTATACATGGCATTTCAAGAGATATGGTTGCCCCTTTGGTATTTTGACTGGCATCCGTGGTGATCTGACCAATGCAATGTCGTCATTAGCAGTTGACAAAAAATTGATAAGAGGTTTTATATTGATTGGTGCTACATTCCTGAAGGTATTCCTCATTGCAGATTGGAGTATGGAATCTTTACAGTTGTTCTGCATCAGTAATTCACTGATGACGTTGATTCCTATGATAGGCATGTCCATGGGTTCCCTCGTTATCAGGATGGGTACAGTGAGTGTCGGAGTGTTTTCCTGATGAGATGCTAGCTGAAAGTGGCTTCAATGTAGCCCTCGTAAGGCAACTCCATTCCATTCGCCATTCCTAGTTGCAAATCTTCTTCTAGCAGCTCCTTTACTGGTCTAACATTTGCCTTTGACGTAGTTTGGAGGAGCCAAGAATATGGGATAATTGACACTTGAGCGCCAGTATCCCATAATGCTCCTGTTAGTTTCCCATCAAGGAGACACTGAACTACACACTTCTTTCCAATAAGTTTAGTAAGTTTTGCATCTTGCTTTGGGGAGGACATCTCCTGTCGAACATGTACTCACAGATACTCCTATTAGTCCGGGGAACATTTCATTCACTAGGGCGACACCCGGTCCCCTTGGGGCGCCCTCTGTCAATTTCCCTGTCTGCGTTGGTTACAACCTCTGGCTATGTGGTCATCCTTACCACAGATGAAACAATGTCTGCATCATCCCCTTGCCTTGTTCTCTACAGAAGGGACAACCTCTTACTCTGCGCCTAGACTGTTGTCCAGGAAATTAGTTGCTTTTCTGCGGTTGGAGCGCAGCGAGCTCAGCTGTTACAATCCTTGTAATTTCTTCAGATATTTTACTTAGAGCCTTTTCTGGAAATGAGGCATTAGGGGTCGTTTCAACAGGACACACTTTCATTTTCTTGGTCCCCTTTTCAAGCTTCCAGGTCCTTACCTCCTCTTGGCTGGAGGCTAGTTTCACAGCCTGAAGAGGTTTCTCATCGGTTGTCTCTGTATCCTGAAGCAATGGCCTAAGGTCTTGTCTAATATTGTCATTTCTCAAACCTGTTTGAATGGAAGTAAGGAGCATCGTTGAACTAAGGTGGAATCGTACACAACATTTGAATTAGGATTGCCACCTGCAGTGAGAATTTGTTGTTTGATATCAAGGACCCTTAGCAGGAAACTGTAAGCATCCTCACTGGCAGACTGGGTTGCCGTGGAGAAATCTTGATACAGCTCTGTGGTATCTTTTTCCTTGCAGTAAGATCGCAGAATTTGAAGCAGGGCCGTCAGTGACAAATCTGGTCTCCTTTCCAGATAATTTCTTAAGGTCCCCTGGGGCAATGGACCTGATGACTTCATCTTTAATTTCCTTTGTCAGGATAATTTTCCCTCAAACCTGCTTCGATTTGATAGTTCAAATTACCAAAGGAAAGTTTGTCTTTTTGATTTGGGAGCCCAATTTGTCCTCTGGTTCTGAATTCTCTTCGAAGGAGCAATGGCGCTGGAATTTGTGTAATTAGGGGTTTAATGGGCGAATCCTTTTCTTTCTTTACATCCTTACCACCATCTTTTGCTATGATTTTGGAAACTATTCCCCTTACATTCATTACGTACTCCAGAGCTTTTCCCTCTAACCTGGAGTCTATTTGCTTCTCTACATGCTCCACAATTGCCTTATGTAGCTGTCTACGACTCCTACCTGTCACGGTGGTGCCCTTCTCATCCTGGATCTGAAGCAGCTTGCATACCTCTTCCAGCTGTTGGGCATCCAAAGTGAGAATTTCTCCCTGTAAGGTCAAGACCTCATCATCTAGGGCCATTGTTAGCTAGGGGATAGCTCTTGTAGTCTCAATCATTTCTCTGAAGCAATAGTCCGATCATCATTCCCAGGGCACTCTGCCAACTGCAGTCCTGGCAGGGTGCCAAATTGTAACCCTTTGTCAGATAGAAGAAAAGAAAATCCACTTGTATAATATACTGCTGACTTTGTATTTCTTGAATCAGGTGTGCCAGCAGGCTCCTTGGCTGTTTCAGCTACCAAGCGGATCATTCCATTTTGCAAAGAGTTTTTTTTGGAATTGTACCCCATTTTTATTTTAGACCCTTCACATCAAGCGCGTAGCCAGAGGGGGCCTGGGGGCCTGGGGGCCTAGGCCCCCCCTTCGCAAGAAAAAAGAAAGAAAAAGGTTTTCGCTCACTACGGAAATACCTTTAAAAGAAGGAATCTTCTTCCCAAGTAACAAACTCCAGATCTAATCTAAACACCAGTAATGAACTATATAGAGACTGGACATAAAAAACTAACAACAGCGAAACCTATTACGCATACGTTTCTTCACGAACATGTATGACGTGATACAGACTGACAGTAGGCTTTTGGTGTAGTCGTCGCGTATATCCTACTAACGTATGCTGTGCTCTGTGAGTGGACCACTACTAGCTCTGCAGCAAAAAATAATGTCAAATTACACAATCGGAATCAACAGGAAGGTAAGATTTTTAATCATTATATGAACTTATGTCTTATTCATGAGAGAAATGCGCTCTTCAGAGATGCAATAACGTGCAAAACTGGTGAACTTTCTGCACGCTCGAAGAACTTCAATGAAAGTGTCCAATCACATTCACTGTGCCTACCAATCACATTAACGGATGTGTATTGTACCGTGAATTCCAGCAGAGTTGTGCGGGGAGTACATTAAGTGACAACTCCGACTCGCCGACAATAATAATTCGTATTACAATGATAAAGCATGCATTTTCAATGCAATCTTTTGTATTTTCCTTACCCTTCCCAATGTGGGTGAAATTTGGTTCCTCAGGGGCGTCGGACGCTTATAAAAATTTGAGGCCAGAGTCAGTAGTTATTGACGGCCTGCAGGCGCGGATCCAGAGGGGCGCACCCGGCGCACGCTCAGGAAGAATATTCTGTATAAAGAACGCATTTATTCAGGGCCTTTTAGAAATCTGAAGTGGGGCCATTTATCAAAAGGATCTTTCCAGTTTCCATCTCTTTCATGTAGAAGTTTTAGAAAAGCAACAAAAAACGATATCGGCTCAAAAATATGTTGAGCGAGGAAGGGGGAAGGAGGGGAACAACTTTACATTGACCAAAATCTAATTATGGAGAAACAGTAATTTTGGTGCCTTTGTAATAGTAATAAAAAGGGACCTTTACTAAGGGGTCAAAATACTTTAGTGGGGCCGCTGGGGGGGTCGCGGCCCACACTTAGTAGGCCTACGTTAAAACGACCTGATGTTTTATAGAAAGGATTTTCTGTTAATTGGCTTTAATAATTGTGATTTCTCAAAAACAATCACAATGCTAATTTGGACGTATTTTCTATGTATTTACTTGTCCCGTCCATCAGTCCATGTACACTGTCCTCACTCTGTGGTCAAGTGCATTCAGTAAATCACATAGAGGATGCACAGGCGATATGGGATATTCAGATCCGTTTTAAAAACAATATTTTAGTACCTTTACGATTCCCCATGGCTGACAATAAGCTCATTTAAAAGAAAAAAATGATTTGAATGGTACAAAGAACCATACAGGTTACCACACAATGTGTTCTAACAATAGGCTTTAGATACCTATTACTTTTCAAATTTCTTACAAAACAATGTTTTTTTCTCTTTATGGTCATTTTGTACGTGTTTAATTTGACTTTTAGAATAACAGAGGGCGCTGTGGGTAACAATTGTATTCCTCTTGAGGGCATAATTTGGCATGTTATGTTATTCTTTGTTCATTGAAAATTGTTATTTCAAACTTTTATTTTTAGCATACCATGTTTACCATCCACTAATTTTGAGAGACATAAACCGGTGTACAAGTCACTTCCTTTGTTATTGAGTTTTGTTTTTATTTCTAAGGAAAAATGCTAAAACAAGGGGACTTAAATCGATCATTTCGTCATTGGAGAGGGTAAAGGAACCTTCATCAGGGGAAACTGACTAAAATTGAAGAAAATATTGTCACTTTCTCCTATTTTGGGGCAGTTCCTGCAAGCCTAGGGGCGTTTTTCAAAAATTTCTCCATATACGTTACACGCCAACCCATAGTGGTGCGTAGGTAGGTAGCGCAGTTACAATAGGGCAAACTTCACCAAGGGCTGATGGTCTAGGCCCCCGTTAAAAATCCTGGCTACATGCCTGCTTCACACACACATATATATATATATATATATATATATATATATATATATATATATATATATATATATATATATATATATATATATATATATATATATATATATATATATATATATATATATATATATATATATATATATATATATATATATATATATATATATATATATATATATATATATATATATATATATATATATATATATATATATATATATATATATATATATATATATATATATATATATATATATATATATATATATATATATATATATATATATATATATATATATATATATATATATATATATATATATATATATATATATATATATATATATATATATATATATATATATATATGTATATATATATATATATATATATATATATATATATATATATATATATATATATATATATATATATATATATATATATATATATATATATATATATATATATATATATATATATATATATATATATATATATATATATATATATATATATATATATATATATATATATATATATATATATATATATATATATATATATATATATATATATATATATATATATATATATATATATATATATATATATATATATATATATATATATATATATATATATATATATATATATATATATATATATATGCACTGATTTTCTAATACATTAGCATAATAAGATGAGCTGTAAGATCTTCACATCTCAAATACATATCGTATATATGAGCAAATAATGATTTCAAATTATAATGTAACCAAAACTGCATTCAGCAATTGCTGTCGAAATTCAGGAACCAATAAGGTCCCTACTTAAAGTATACGAAAAAAGCAGCTCTATTACTAGAACTATTATTGTTATCATCCATTAATTTTTTAACCTCAAGGTTGAAAGAAAAACACGTTGAAAATGATTCAATTGTGGTAGAGACTTTTTACCCTACAGGCCTAAATGTAGTTTTTCGCATGAATAATAAAAAAATTAAATGGTGAACTAATATTTCTTAGGTCCCCAAAGAAGACTAACTCTTTTGATAAAGCTACATCGCTATTAATTGTATAAATTACCGCCTCACTTAAAAGACTATTAAAAATAGGGCAATCCCAGAAGAGATGCGATGAACTCTCTTCACACATACCACAAAACGTTACATAAAGGAGAATCCACAAGGCCTATTTTAAACAAAAAGTTATTTACAGCTAGAATGCGATGAACGAAGCGGTACTGAAAATATTGAAGTTTGGAATGTTTAACTGACTTAAAAGAGAGCAAGAAAATTTCTTCCAATTGAATTCGCAAGAGAGTTTACCTTCCCATTTTCTAACACAAGTGGGTATGCATACATGATTCTGAAGAAAGAAAATAGATGCTTCTTTTCGCGGCAGGTTTTAAATTAGATAACAACAACCGTGACTCAAAACGATTTAAACTTACAGAAGTTTGCGATTGGTATGTAAATAAGCCTTCCATGTTGAGGGCATCAAATACCAAAATATGTTGTGAATGGGAAAGCAGTACAATAAACTCGCTCACAAAGGTATGATAATCTTTGGTAGAACCATCATGGTTAAAGAAATTATGATCTCTATATGCATCAGCTTTAAAAAGATAACGATTGAAAAAAGTCCTATGTTCAATTTTCACTTAAGAATTATTCAAAACAATCTGATTATGAAAATCCACATTAGGTACATTGAAATTATAGATAAACCATGCCTCGCAAACTTGTTTTACAAAAACATTGCAAATGTCAAAAAGATCACCATACTGCATATCGCATTTGAAAATTAAAGAACCACCATATCTCTTTAAAGCAATATCAAAAAAAAATTTCTAATTATGACTACACGGGGAACAAAAACGGCGAACTTAGAGCACTTAAGACTTTTGATAAAAGACACTATATGAAACATTCTCAATCCACCACCATTTAAAGCATTAATAAGGGCAGAGCGTTTTATTTTATGTCTTTTGCAACTCCAAATAAAATAAAATAACATTTTTTCTAAATCATTAAGAAAGTCTTGAGGAGGAGTGGGTAAAACCGTGAAGAGATAAATAAGTTTGGACAAAGCAAATGTTTTTATAATGGTGATTTTACTTATTGGCATGAGATCACGCATAGACCATAGATTTAGTGCATTTTTGAGTCGAGACAATTTGGGGAGATAATTTAAATGAAAAAAGTCGTCTTTATGGTGTGTGAAAGAAATACCGAGGTACTGAATGGGACCTTGTGAGATATTGAATATACAGTCTTGAAAGAAATCAGGGGGCGAATCAATATAATGACCAACAGGAAAAAGAAGAGACTTTTCAAAATTAATAACGAGACTAGACATTTGTTGATAATCATTTAGAAGAGAAATTACATTGTCAACCGAATGACCGATGAGCTAGAGCCATCTGTAAATAAAACCGTATCATCAGCGTATTGTGTGATTTTAAGTTCAGTATCCTCTATAACAATACCTTTAATATTACAATTACATTTTATACGAAGACATAGGATTTCTGAACACATGATATATAAGTATGGACTAAGGGGGCAACCTGGTCGCACTCCACGCAAAATAGAGAACTATTTTTTACAATACCCATCGTTAATTACACATGAACTAGCATTAGAATAAAGTGTACTAACCCAATGTCTGAAACTTTGACCAAAGTTAGAATAGGAAAGGACCTTATCGATATAGGAATGGCTTAAAGAATCAAAGGCTTTTTTAAAATCTAGGAAAATAAAAGAACCAGGTACTGAATTATTCATACAATGATCAATCATATCTAATACTAAGCGTACATTTTCTCCAATGTACCTGCCTCTCAAAAATCCTGTTTGTTCCAGGCTTATAAAATTTGGTAAAATATTCTTTAAACGACTAGATAAACATTTAGCTGCAATCTTACAATCAATATTTAGAAGGGCAATGGGTCTCCAATTTTTCAAAATGTAAGAGTCTTTGCCGGGTTTAGGGATTAACGAAATAACAGCCTGACTTTGTAGGGAAAACAATTGACCTTTGTTATAGGCAAAATTGAGGGAGTTCACAACTAAAGGACCCACGTTTTCCCAGAAAAATTTGTAGAAGTCTGATAAAAGGCCATCAGTTCCGGGAGATTTATTAAAGCCATAGAAAAAAGTGCATCACCCAGATAGGATTAATATACCTTCTGCAGTGAGGGCGTCGTTATTTGAAATACAATTATGAGTTTCTAAGTGGGTGAACAAATCAGAAGGGTCTTCAATCTGTCAATAGAACGATCAGAGTAAAGGGTACGATAGAAATGTTCCACCTCCTTAAAAATATTTTGTCTGTCAACAATGGTAGCACCTTCATTATCAATAAGTTTAGTAATAAAATTAGTGGCCCTATTCCTACGTTCAAGATTGAAAAAATAACGAGTGTTCTTCTCCCCTGCCTCGACCCACCTTGCCCTAGAACGAATAAAGATACCTTACAATTTGTAATCGTAAATTACATTTAGCTCAGTCTTAAGATCCTTAAGAATGTTACAGTTATCACAGGTGGCCTGCAAGAAGCAAAGTTGTTCATAATAAGAGATACGACGTATGACATAGACCAATCTTTAACGTGCCTTACGCTTAGAATAAATAATAGTAACAGAACGGATTTGCGTTTTAATATATTCCCACAAAAGAGATGGGTTCAAATCTGAATGACAGGTTAGAATGTTGGAAATAGTTTCTTTAATAAGGTTTACGTACACATTATCTTTAAGTAAAGAGGCGGTATACTTCCATAAGCCCGGGCCACGATCATTTGATGTAAGTAATTCTAGGACAACAATGTCATGATCAGAACTAAAGAAAGATTGGGTGAATACATTATCTACAAGGTTTAACAAGTGCATCGAAATTAAAAACCAGTCAAGCCTGCAATGAATGATAGAATCGATAGTGGAATGCCAGGTGAAATTACTAGAATCTGGATTTCTTTCCCTCCAAACATCAATCAGATCAAATTTACAAATAAGGTCAAGAACGGAATTTCTAGCGTGAAAGTTAGTTACACAATTGCCTCCTCTCTTATCAAGCTCGGTATTAAAAACAAAGGTAAAATCCCCACCCCATATTATATTAATATTTTCCTGGTTGCTTATAAGGTTACCGATTTCATGGAAAAAATTAGGGTTGTCAATGTTTGGTGCATAGACGTTAATTAAAAGATGGGGTCATTATGAATGTAACAATTAACAATAGTAAACCGGCCATTGTCATCTAAAAAAGTATTGATAATAGGCCTATTAAATGTGATTGAATGCTTAATGAGGATAGCAACACCCCTGCTATCGTTTGTACCGTAAGCAGGTAAGTATAAATGATTTGAGCATAAATAATATATATATTAATATAATATGATGGTAATATAATATTATAATAATAATATAGTAATAATATAATGATATGATAATAATATATTTTCATAACAATATAAAAATATAATACTATAATAATGATATAATAAGATAATCATAATATAATGAAATAATAATAATATGATACAATAATAATGATAATATAATAAGAAAATAATAATATAATAATATGATATTAATATAATGATATAATACTAATATAATATTATAATGATAATATAAAAATAATATAATAATAATAATAATTGCAAAATCACGCTAAGATACAAAACATTAAAGTGTAATGTAATGTAATGTAATAATATGATAATTATTTAATAATAATACAATAATAATAATGTAATAACAATAATAATATAATGATAATACAATAATCATATATTGATAATATTAATAATAATATGATAATAATATAATAATAATAAAATGATAATATAATAATAATATAATAATAATAATAAAATAAAAATAATATGATATAATAATATAACATAATATATTATATCATAACATAATATGATATAGTATAATAATAATATGATAATAATTGTAATATAATTTTGTAATAATAAATTAATAATGTAGTAATATAATAATAAAATAATGATAAAAAATGATAATATAATAATAATATAATAATAATTTGATAATAATATAATAATAATATAACAATAATAATATAATAACATAATAATGATATAATAATATTATAATAATAATATGATAATACTATAATAATAATATAATCATAGTATAATAAAATAATAATAATGAAATATAATAATAATATAATAATATGATAAAAATATGATAATAATATAATGCTAATATAATAATATAATAGTAATATGATAATATAATAATAATAATAATTGCAAAATCACGCTAAGATACAAAACATCACCATACAAAAGTATACATTTGAGAAAAAAAGTGGGGTGAGGCAAGTGCCCCCTTCGCTTTCCCAAATCCCACATGTACTCCAATCATATGTATATACATAGGAGGCTGAGACCAGGGGGCATGTGCCCTTACTTTTTCGAAAACTGGCAAAAGTGCGCATTTTTAAAAATGAAAAGTGACCCACAATTACTGTCAAAAAAAGTGTCCTCACTTTATTTTCTGTCCCCCTTGCCCCGAGCAGGGAGTTGGCATTAATGCCAACTCCCTGCCCCGAGTTTCTTCCGACGTCTCTGGCCACTGCTTCATACGCGTTTCTGGGTATAATAACTGTTTACCCCTGACACCGTAGCTGAATACGCCACTGCAGCACTGCGCCACTAGTCTGCTCAACATTTAATTTCGAAATTTAGGATTTTTGTGAACGCCGACAACAAGTTAACACACAATTACAATGACGGGGTCGTCACCTGCGTATCGGTAATGATAGTAACAATGCTACCACGAAACGCTTAACACGAC